>CM068299.1:4292651-4374618 GCA_034768395.1 Linum lewisii
TCGGAGTCAAATAAGGGGAATGTCGTTCAAATGTGGCGATATAAACGCGGTAAATCTAACGTCATCAGTAGGCCGTTGGTAAAACGGGCTATTCTAGCTTCATCATCCTCTTTAAGATCAAGCCGTGTTACGAGCATCTCGATTTCTTTGTGATAGTCCTCCACGGACATACTGCCTTGTCTTAGGGTTTGTAGCTTGATATGCAAGTCTCTTGTATAGGCAGCAGGTACAAACTTCTTCCTCATGATTCTCTTTAATTCTCTCCATGTTCCAACGGGTTCTTCTTCTTCTCTGAGGATCTGTCACCAGTACTGACTCCACCATAAGGCGGCGTAGTCGGTGAATTCTATGGTCGCCACCTTGATCTTCTTTCTTTCGGAGTAGTTGTAGCAATCCAAGAAGTCCTCCATGCTTCTTTCCCAATCCAGGTAGTTGTCGGCGTTGGTCTTTCCGTTGAACTTAGGTACAGTGAGCTTGAGGCTGCTCACATCGTCGTCAACATCTTGGGGCGGTCTTCTGTCCTCCCGCTCTCGGTCGCCGCGAGGTCTGTCCCTCCCAAATCCTTGCTCCGCGGCTATCCTTTCCATCCGGGCCATAGATTCTTGTAACGTGTTCAAACTTGAGTGATGTTGAGAACGTTGGCCTCCACGTGGTTGAGTCTTTCGTCTGCCATGTTAGTTGATAGAACAGGGAAGCAAAATATATCTATCTACCCCTCTTCTTAAGATCAACCTATAATGAACGAGAAACCCTAGGGCATATTGCCTTTCTTTTTGTTTTCTTTTCTTTTTCTTACAATGCTTCGAACAAGAATGAAAAACATATGGATTTTCTAAACTGATTTTCTAATAACACGAAAACAAAGATAGATAGGGTTTTTCTAGGATTTTCTAAGACTGAAAAGTAAAGGATTTGAATCCAGGGTTTTCAAACCTGAAAACTGGGATAGATTTGGTTCCTCGAGTTGAACCGAAGCTCTGATACCAAAACTGGTGTGAACCGCCGCAACCGTGGGCAGACGACCCTAACCACCGCTAGTCTTAAACCTTCGCTCGATCACTGTTGGCACCGGGGCGGGAAAGTACTTGGACCCGTCGGCCGCGATTGACCGAGAACCCTAAGTGTCCAGGAATGGCTCCACGACAGAAGGGGAATACTTCTGTTGATAATACCGACTCTAAGCTATGCACGCAGCATAAAACTAAGAATTGAGAGAACAAAGTTCTTATTTGATTAATTGATTCAAATGGGTTCAAGTTTACAATGAGGCCGAAGCCTCTTATTTATAGGTGAGGGAAATCGTGAACAGGCTCACGTTTCCTACTCGGAAAATAACTCTAAAATAATAAAATAATAACCGAGAGTCCTAAATAGAATAAAAGGACTTACTTGCTCCTAAAGAATCGACACTAGTCCGAATAAAATACTAAAAAGACTAAAATAATACAAGAGCCGGCTAAAACCCTAATTCGGCGGATCCGGCAGGTCCGGTCGGGTGTTGATGCGAACCGCCTTCTCCAGGAAGGGATCGACTCAACACCCAATACTATATTATCAGCTCCACGAGAACCTAACTAATGAAATCGCGGAGAACCCTTGAAATCCACTAAGTATTGACTTAGGAACCCCAAGTATTCAGTCGATGACGCCACGCCAAGAGATGGATGCTCTTGATGATAAGTCGATCTAAACGACAGTCAATTCCATGAAAGTCGAGAAGAGATTAGCAATTCCATGCTAGAGAGAAAACCGAAGTTTTGAGTGTTTATTTCTTTCAAAGTTGTTGTTTACAATGAGGCCGAGGCCTCTTATTTATAGGTGAGGAAGGGAGAACAGGCTCTCCTTTTCCTCCTACGAAATAGCTAATAAAACTAATAAAGAATACAAAAATAAGGACTGAAACTCGTAGCCTTGTTCACCAAGGAAAAGAGTCATTCCTAAACAAAAACACTAAAAAGGAAAAAGCTGGAAATTCCTAAAAAACAGCTAAACGGGTTCTGGAAGATTCAGCCAAATAAATAGCAAATAAATTCGGAAAATTAATCCCTTTGGCAGATCACTAGTAGACTTCATGGGCTTCAACTTTCATGTTGGACATCAGTCCAAATTCTGCCTCCAAGTAGCCCATATTCGTCAATCCTTGTCAGACTAGGAATCTGTCCAAAGCCGGGAAATCCTTGCTTGATTAGGATTCCGTGTTCGGATGTATTTTGGCATCTTCTCTTCATTTCCCGTGTTCACCATGGTTAAGAATCCTTCCTTGGATCAGGCTCAGGTGGTGGCCTGATCACAGCTCCTATCATGTGCAGCCTCGGATCAGCATCCGGGCTCCTCTCCTTGATGCTCCACCCATGCTTCACCCTTACTTCATCCAACTGTATCTCCTTCAATTCTCCTCCAAATTGAGCTCCGTTTGTTGGAGAGTGTTCCTGGGGATTCAAGCTATCCAGGACAGTTGGAATTTCCCAAAAGGCACGGGCCAATTGTTGGCTGGGCCAAAAGTGCTTCTCTGTGGCATCCGGGCACGGGCTCGGCTCGGGCGTCGGGCTTAGCTCTCGGCCTTCTTCAATTCTGTCCAGGCCTTTTGAGTTCTGCTTCGAGCAGCTCTTCAGTAATGTCCACAGGAGGCTTTCAGGGGTGGTGAATGGTCCAGGGCTCCTGAAATAGGCCTTGAGCTCCATTTGAGCACCTGGGCTCGTCCGGGGCTCGTTCCGGGGTCAATCTTCGGGCACCACGCTTTTCTGGCCAGGCACACTTGGGTCCTTTGTTTCCTGTGCTCCAAGAATGTCTCTGGAGGATCCCAGGAGTGGTCAGTACCTTTAGGGCTCGTGGGAATCAGGTCAGGGCCTAGTGGTGGCCCTCGGCTCGGGGCTGGACTTGGCCCTAGGCTTGGTCGGGTGGCCCGGATCACGTCAGGTGTGCTCCTCACGCGCGGGCCAGATTAGGAAAGCCGGCGCGGCCTTTGCTATCGAGCGTGGAATTGGCGGCGGCGGCGGCTGCTCGGGCTGGTGATGACCGGGGCTTCTTGAGTTGGGCTTCGGCGGGTCTGATGCTGATGCCGGTCGGCCTCCGGGGTTCTTGCTTGGCCTGCCCGTTCGGCCGTCTTCCCATTTCCTCATTTCCTCCATTTCCCTCGGGTTCCTAGGCTGGCAGCTCCTAGGCTTGGCTCTAGGCCTTGTGTGGAGTTGAGGGCGGGTGCTAAACCTCTCAGGGGCTGAGTCCCCTGCTGGCTCGGTGCTGGGGCCCGGTTGGGGCCTTCTGAGGCCGAGGCTGGTGCCCGGGTGCAGCCTGTCTTCGGGCCTTCTCCAGATAAGCTCAGGCCGGGCCTTCCCTGTTTATCCCAGTTGTCTAGGAAGGTCCTTAGAGGTTCCCCTAAAGTCAGCATCCGGTCCTTGAGCTCTTGGAACCCTAGCCTTGGTGCTAAGGCCGAAGGAGTGCTCGGGGTAGGGCCGACTGGAGCTCCCTCAGGTCGGGGCTGGGCTTTCTTCAATCGGCGTTCCTCCAAGAAGGCCTCTAGAGGATCCCAGGGTTGTGTAGCACCTCCTGGGTTATTAGGCTTAGTACCTGAATGCCGGCCAAGCCAGTCTCTTTGGCCGCTATGGGCGCCGGGCCCCAAGTTAGGGCCGGTTGGGTCCGAAAGCTCATCCGTGCTTGCTGAGCTCTTCGGGTAGGGCTGTACTTGAACCTTACCACCTGCTGGGGCTTGGTAAACCTCTGAGGGTTTATCTTAAGGTGCTGGCGAGGTTCTGAGCGCTTCTTATAAGGCACTAAGGCCTTTGCCCTTGTGGGTGACCCCGACGGGGTGTAGGAGTAGGCATTGGCAGCCGGTCGGCTGCCCGGAGTCACTTCATTCCCCTCTTCTTGTAAGGGATTCGTCCTCGAATCCCAATCCTTCGTGTGCGTGCCGGGTAGGGGTTCCTTCACGTTGACTGTTCGTGGGGCGGTGTTGGGGATGTCTTCCTTCATGCTTCGGGGGCTCGGGTACTCATTGGAGTCGAGTCTGACCAAGGCTCCGGGTCTTCTGAGCTAGCACCGTCGGTGCTCATGTTGTCATCAGTCGAGGGACTGTTGACTTTGATGTTGAGGCTCGTGGAAGACATAGGGGAGTATAGGTCATCCCAATAGAGCCCATCCTCCTCGCTAGGGCTTTTCTCGACCGCCGTCGGGTTTGGAGGTAGGCGGAGTCGGATGGGTGCCAGCCACAAGAGTCGGTGTGATACCTCTTCGGTGTGCATGTCCCAGATGGCCTGTGTGTCCCTCGGGGGCCTCGGTGTGTCCGGGTGCTGCTCCTGCATCATTAGGGGGCTGGCCAGGGGGTGCTTGGGTGCTGCTCCGTAGGGTGCCGGTATGGCTCGGGTTGACCCGATGCTAGCCGGGCGCTGTTCTGGATTCGGGCCGTCGCCAGGGATGTATGGCTCGGCCAAGGTATCTCGCCAGGCCTTGGTACCTAAGGTCAGGTCTTTCACGAACATTCCCGTGAATTTTTCAAGCCCTTGAACCTCGACCTCTTCTCCGCTGTCGGAGTCTTCTTCTTGGCCGCCCTTGGCTTCTTCTTCTTCGTCGTCGGTGACAACTTCTCCTTCTTTGAGCACCATGACCCTCTGATTGGGGCAATCTCTAGCTACATGTCCTCGGCCTGACATTTAAAACAAACAATGCCGCTAGGCCTAGGGTTAGTACTCGGTACAGTAGGGGTAGTGCTTGGTGTTACCCGGTTGGCGGCGGTGCTAGGGTTTGGTTTGCCGCCCTTGAGCCGGTTAGGGCCGGCCTTCCATGGGGGCTGGCTGGTACTGGCAGCTCCCTTCCACGTGCTAGTGGCGGGTGGTGCGGTCCTCTTGCCAAAGCCGTTCTTGATCTCTCTTTCTACTCGGATTGCCAAGGTTACTAAGTCTTCGTAGTCAACATAGTGGAGGATGTTGACTTGATGCATGATATCTCTTTGTAGGCCGTTGGTAAAACGGGCTATTCTAGCTTCATCATCCTCTTTAAGATCAAGCCGTATTACGAGCATCTCGATTTCTTTGTGATAGTCCTCCACGGACATACTGCCTTGTCTTAGGGTTTGTAGCTTGATATGCAAGTCTCTTGTATAGGCAGCAGGTACAAACTTCTTCCTCATGATTCTCTTTAATTCTCTCCATGTTCCAACGGGTTCTTCTTCTTCTCTGAGGATCTGTCGCCGGTACTGACTCCACCATAAGGCGGCGTAGTCGGTGAATTCTATGGTCGCCACCTTGATCTTCTTTCTTTCGGAGTAGTTGTGGCAATCCAAGAAGTCCTCCATGCTTCTTTCCCAATCCAGGTAGTTGTCGGCGTTGGTCTTTCCGTTGAACTTAGGTACAGTGAGCTTGAGGCTGCTCACATCGTCGTCAACATCTTGGGGCGGTCTTCTGTCCTCCCGCTCTCGGTCGCCGCGAGGTCTGTCCCTCCCAAATCCTTGCTTCGCGGCTATCCTTTCCATCCGGGCCATAGATTCTTGTAACGTGTTCAGAACTTGAGTGATGTTGAGAACGTTGGCCTCCACGTGGTTGAGTCTTTCGTCTGCCATGTTAGTTGATAGAACAGGGAAGCAAAATATATCTATCTACCCCTCTTCTTAAGATCAACCTATAATGAACAGAAACCCTAGGGCAGATTGCCTTTCTTTTTGTTTTCTTTTCTTTTTCTTACAATGCTTCGAACAAGAATGAAAAACAGATGGATTTTCTAAACTGATTTTCTAATAACACGAAAACAAAGATAGATAGGGTTTTTCTAGGATTTTCTAAGACTGAAAAGTAAAGGATATGAATCCAGGGTTTTCAAACCTGAAGCCTGGGATAGATTTGGTTCCTCGAGTTGAACCGAAGCTCTGATACCAAAACTGGTGTGAACCGCCGCAACCGTGGGCAGACGACCCTAACCACCGCTAGTCTTGCAACCTTCGCTCGATCACTGTTGGCACCGGGGCGGGAAAGTACTTGTACCCGTCGGCCGCGATTGACCGAGAACCCTAAGTGTCCAGGAATGGCTCCACGACAGAAGATGGATGCTTCTGTTGATAATACCTATTCTAAGCTATGCACGCAACATAAAACTAAAGAATTGAAGAACAAAGTTCTTATTTGATTAATTGATTCAAAGGGGTTCGTGTTTACAATGAGGCCGAAGCCTCTTATTTATAGGTGAGGGAAATCGTGAACAGGCTCACGTTTCCTACTCGGAAAATAACTCTAAAATAATAAAATAATAACGAGAGTCCTAAATAGAATAAAAGGACTTACTTGCTCCTAAAGAATCGACACTAGTCCGAATAAAATACTAAAAAGACTAAAATAATACAAGAGCCGGCTAAAACCCTAATTCGGCGGATCGGCGGGTCCGGTCGGGTGTGCTCCTCACGCGTGGGCCAGATTAACGCCTTTGCTATCGAGCGTGGAATTGGCGGGGCGGCGGCTGCTCGGGCTGGGTGATGACCGGGGCTTCTTGAGTTGGGCTCCGGCGGGTCTGATGCTGATGCCGGTCGGCCTCCGGGGTTCTTGCTCGGCCTGCCCGTTCGGCCGTCTTCCCATTTCCTCATTTCCTCCATTTCCCTCGTGGTTCCTAGGCTGGCAGCTCCTAGGCTTGGCTCTAGGCCTTGTGTGGAGTTGAGGGCGGGGTGCTAAACCTATCAGGGGCTGAGTCCCCTGCTGGCTCGGCGCTGGGGCCCGGTTGGGGCCTTCTGAGGCCGAGGCTGGTGCCCGGGTGCAGCCTGTCTTCGGGCCTTCTCCGGATAAGCTTAGGCCGGGCCTTCCCTGTTTATCCCAGTTGTCTAGGAAGGTCCTTAGAGGTTCCCCTAAGGTCAGCATCCAGTCCTGGAGCTCTTGGAACCCTAGCCTTGGTGCTAAGGCCGAAGGAGTACTTCGGGGTAGGGCCGACTGGAGCTCCCTCAGGTCGGGGCTGGGCTTTCTTCAATCGGCGTTCCTCCAAGAAGGCCTCTAGATGGATCCCAGGGTTGTGTACACCTCCGGGGTTATTAGGCTTAGTACCTGAAGTGCCGGCCAAGACAGGCTCTTTGTCCGCTATGGGCGCCGGGCCCCAAGTTAGGGCCGGTTGGGTCCGAACGCTCATCCGTGCTTGCTGAGCTCTTCGGGTAGGGCTGTACTTGAACCTCACCACCTGTGGGGCTTGGTAAACCTTGAGGGTTTATTTAAGGTGCTGGCGAGGTTCTGAGCGCTTCTTATAAGGCACTAAGGCCTTTGCCCTTGTGGGTGACCCCGTCGGGGTGTAGGAGTAGGCATTGGCAGCCGGTCGGCTGCCCGGAGTCACTTCACAGCCCCACAAGAACCTAACTTTGAAACCGCGGAGAACACTTGAAATCCACTAAGTATTGACTTAGGAACCCCAAGGTATTCGTCGAATTCGGTGCCACAAACAAAGGATGAATGCCTTTGATGATAAACCGGTCTAGACGACGATCAATTCCATGATGGTCGAACAGAGAATTGCATAATAATGCAAGAAGAAAACCGAAGTTTTGAGTGTTTATTTCTTTCAAAGTTGTTGTTTACAATGAGGCCGAGGCCTCTTATTTATAGGTGAGAAGGGAGAACAGGCTCTCCTTTTCCTCCTACGAATTAGCTAATAAACTAATAAAGAATACAAAAATAAGGACTGAAACTCGTAGCCTTGTTCACCAAGGAAAAGAGTCATTCCTAAACAAAAACACTAAAAGGGAAAAAGCTGGAAATTCTTAAAAAACAGCTAAACGGGTTTTGGAAGATTCAGCCAAATAAATAGCAAATAAATTCGAAAATTAATCCCTTTGGCAGATTCACTAGTAGACTTCATGGGCTTCAAATTTCATGTTGGACATCAGTCCAAATTCTGCCTCCAAGTAGCCCAAATTCGTCATTCTTTGTCAGACTAGGAATCTGTCCAAAACCGGGAAATCCTAGCTTGATTAGGATTCCTTGTTTGGATGCACTTGGCTTCTTCTCTCCATTTCCCGTATCTTGAATGTTACTCCATCCCTCCTTGGATCAGGCTCAGGTGGTGGCCTTATCACAACTCCTAGCATAGGCTTCCTCGGGTCAGCATCCTAGGGGTTCTCTTTGGTGCTCCATCCATGCTCTACTAGGACTTGGCCTAGCTCTTTCTCCTTCGATACTTCTCCAAATTGAGCTCCGTTTGTTGGAGAGTGTTCCTGGGGATTCAAGCTATCCAGGACAGTTGGAATTTCCCAAAAGGCACGGGCCAATTGTTGGCTCGGCCAAAAGTGCTTCTCTGTGGCATCCGGGCACGGGCTCGGCTCGGGCTTAGCTCTCGGCCTTCTTCAATTCTGTCCAGGCCTTTTGAGTTCTGCTTCGAGCAGCTCTTCAATAATGTCCACAGGAGGGCTTTCAGGGATGGTTAATGGTCCAGGGCTCGTGACAATTGGTCTTGAGCTCCATTTGAGCACCTGGGCTCGTCCGGGGCTCGTTCCTGGGTCAATCTTCGGGCACCACGCTTTTCTGGCCAGGCACTCTTGGGTCCTTTGTTTCCTGTGCTCCAAGAATGTCTCTGGAGGATCCCAGGAGTGGTCAGTACCTTCAGGGCTCGTGGGAATCAGGTCAGGGCCTAGTGGTGGCCCTCGGCTCGGGGCTGGACTTGGCCCTAGGCTTGGTCGGGTGGCCCGGATCACGTCATACCCCCATTCTCTTATATACGATGTCACGCGAAACCAAGTAGATGGGGAAATCCTACCATTAGAACACCTCAAAGTGTCCTCATATGAGGACACTTCTTAGAGCCGTAGGATTTAATCTTAAAGATCGGAAGGCCCATATTAATTGGACATAAGGGTAATTTCAATATTTTATTTATTGCAGATTTTTAATTATTGTTTATTAATTTTCGGATTTGCAGTTACATTGCTGATTTTTTATTTCTTTTTCTGCTCCTTTTTTTGCTCCATTTAATTTATGATTAAATTAATTACATTTTTTTAATTACTTCTTTATCTTCTTCTCTATGCTCGACGATTTTTGTTGTGTATCTCGTGGTTTTTATTTGAGATTAGTTTTCTAACACTTTTTTGTGGAAATTGTTTCGAATCAGTTCCTCTTTTATTATTTCGGAACAGTTCCTCTTTTATTTGTTCCGGAACAGTGATCCATTTCAAAAGTAATGGAACGTGTTGAAAATCATAAAACATTGAATCATATTGAAAATGGAACAATAATATCAAATATATGTTCCGTAAGTAACTATATGGAACAATAGACGGCAGATGGATCCTTCAAATATATGTTCCATAAGTAACTATACGGAACAATATCTGTTCCACAAGTAACTATACGGAACAATATCTATTCCATAATATCAAATAACAACCATACATATTTCATTTCAATTCAAACCAGAACTCCAAAGAAAACCTAAAATTAAAACCCATTTATCATCTTTCCCCTTAAAAGAAAAGAAAAAAAGAAAAAGAAAACAAGAAAAAGAAAAAAAGAAAAATAATCCTTTATTGGAAACCGCCGCCTTCCCCTTAAAAAAAAGAAAAAAAGAAAAAAAAGAAAAATAATCCTTTATTGAAAACCGTCCGCCGTACATCTTCTACCCTTCTTGGATCTGCATTCGAACGGCGGTGGTGGATCTGGATACGAACGGCGGCGGTGGATTGGAATCGAACGGCGGTGGCGGCGGATCTGGATTCGAGCGGCGGCGGTGGATTTGGATTCGAGCGGCGGCGGCAGATCTGATTCGAGGCGGTCGGCCTGGATACGCAGCGGGGCCTGATACGAGCTCCATCAACGGTGCGCTATGGCACGGCAGCGGCGAGGTCGAGGATGGCGTCGAGGTCGAGGATGGCGGCTGATGCGAACCGCCTTCTCCAGGAAGGGATCGACTCAACACCCAATACTATATTATCAGCCCCACGAGAACCTAACCTTTGAAACCGCGGAGAATCCTTGAAATCCACTAAGTATTGACTTAGGACCCCCAAGTATTCGGTCGAATTGGTGCCACAACAAAGGATGATAGCCTTTGTGATAAACCAAACCTTAAGCTAAGCAACAACGAGCAAAGACTTGAAGGAAATAGAACTAAGTTCTGAAATTTCAATAATCATTCAACGTGTGTTACAATGATGGCCGAGGCCTCTATTTATAGCTTAAGGGTGGCCAAGGCCGGTTCCAACTCTAACAAGGAAAAACTAAAATAATCCTAAAAATTAGGCCGAGGAAAATATTAAAAATAACGAAGTTGTCCGACATGAAAACTCCTAAACCGGCAAAATCGAGCAAAACCCTAATCCGGGCGGATTAGGGCACACCGGGTGTCCTTGTCCGGGTGGGATTAGGAAAACCTCCGGGCGCGGGCTGGACTCCGGACGCGGCTAGGAAAAGTGCCCGGAACCCGCGCGGTGGCATTTCTGTAATTACCGCGGGTTCCGGGTGACCGGGTGGTCGGGTGGCGTCCTTCGGTGCTGGTGACCGGCTCGACATCAACTGCTCCGGACCCGGAGCTAGGGTTTTGGTGATGCCGGGCTGTTCTGGCCTTCTGCTGGACATTTCCTCCGACAAGTGAGGTTCCTCCCAAGTCTTTTGTCCTCCTGAATCTTCTGGCTTCAACTTGTCCGCCAGATTCTGAGTGTGGAGTAGGGTTAGCCGGGGCAGGGGCTGGTTGGCCGTATCCGCCGGGGCCGGAGTAGTGTCCTTAGGAAGCCAACCTGTCTTGGCCACATATTCTCGAATCTTCTTGTCTTCTGTACGCCAGAACTCTCTCCAGATGGCTTTTGACGTGTGCTTGACTTGAGGGATCATTGAAGAGAGGTTGGGGAAAGACTGAGACTCAGTGCTCGATCTAGGACTTAGGTTCTCGGCCAGTAACATGGCCTGGAACTCCCTTCCATCTCGGGGTGCCTTCCTTCCCGTTGGGGCAGACCTGAGCTTGTTCTTGAGTTCATTTCTAGGCTTGAGAGCTCGTAAGTAGCCAGTCCTTAGTTCTAGGCACTTTTTGTATGGGCCTGGAGTTCTGCCTTCTACGGGGTACCTTGGTGGGGTGTAAGTATACCTTTGTGGCCCGGGGCGGTGGAGCCGGGTCATATCATCCCCCTCTTCTTGACTGGGATTTGTCCCCAAATCCACCTCGACATCCTTCCTAGAACCCATCACTCTTTTCCAAACTTCAGCAATCTTGTGGGCTACGGCCGGGAAAGATTCAGCATCATCAGTAGTCCTAGGGGTGTCATTCGAGTCGGTACTGGACAAAGTCTCGGACTTTTCAGTGTCTTCTCCCTCAGTCTCCATTTCTTCCACTTCATAAATGCCATTAACAGTAATGTTAAGGCTCGGGGAGCTGCTGGGCGAGGGTTCTTCACTCATCTCCTCATCCGAGTCTGCTTCTGGATCTTCTTGGCTCGGGGCAGCTTTTAAAATCCGCCGGGAGATGACTTCCCATTGAATCTCGGGACGGGTGGCCATTGGTTCTTTGGCCGTCGGGGCGGCGGTGGCGTCGGGCCGGCGCTCTGCTTCAGGTCATCAAAGAGTCCTCCTTCTGTCTTCAGGCCAAAATTGGCTGAGGGAAGGTTCAAAAGACCCGGGGTGGGCCGATTGACATCATCCGGCGCGGACAGGATGTCCGCGGCAGGACTGGGCGCTGAGCCGGGGCAGTGCGGGTGATGACCCGGGTAGTGCTGCTCGGCGTCAGTCAGCGTGATCGGGGTGATCACTCGGCTGTGGAAGGCTGAAAATTTTTCTAAGCCTTCCGTATCAACTTCTCTTCCTGATTCCTCAATTTCTTCAATAATTGGTTCCTCCTCGTCGTCCGTCACAACTTCTCCCTCTCTAAGCACCATGGCTCGGGTATTAGGGCAGTCCCTTGCTATGTGACCCCTACCTTGACACTTAAAACACACAATGGCGTTGGCGAGCATTAGTAGTAGGGATTTTTGAACCGGGTTAGGGTTTACGCGTGATGCCGACCCTTGATTAGGGTTTGGTCTCGATCCAGAGCTCCGGTTAGGGTTTGGCCTGTATGGGGTGTGTCCGGCGCTTCTGTCTCCTCTCACCGGGGCACTGATCGGTGGCGGGGTAGTAGCCCTTCTTCCAAGCCCATTCTTCAATTCTTTCTCAACCCTAATAGCCGTGGTTACCAAGTCATCATAGTCAACAAAGTTTAGGATGTTGACTTGGTGTAGGATCTCTCTTCGTAGCCCTCCACTGAACCTGGCTATCTTGGCATCCACATCTTCACTCAGATCAAGTCTTGTAACCAAGATCTCCATCTCCTGACTGTACTCCTCAACTGACATGTTCCCTTGCTTCAGAAGTTGAAGCTTGCCGTGCAAATCTCTATTGTAACTGCTCGGGACAAACTTTCTTCTCATCTTCCTCTTAAGACTCCTCCAACTAAGGACGGGGTCCTCTTCTTCTCTCCTGATCTGATTTCTGAGCTGTGCCCACCATAAAGCAGCAAAGTCAGTAAACTCTAGTGTGGCTAGGGTTACCTTTTTCCGCTCGGAGTAGTTATGGCACTCAAAGAAGTCTTCCATGCTCCTCTCCCAATCAATGTACTCGTCAGGGTTTGACTTGCCAGCAAATTTGGGTACATTGAGCTTCAAACTGCTCACATCATCATCTTCCTCCTGCTCATTCCTCCTTGGCCGCCGGGGGCCATCTCTATTCGGGCGCCGAGTTGCTCGGTGATCCGGGCCATGTTCTGGCATTTAGGGGCTATGGCGCTATTTGTGCCTCCAAACATTAAATCTCTCATCTGCCATGATTAGTCACGAACAAAGATCCTCCCAAAATCTCTCTAATGAACCTCACACACTCTTTTTCTTACCACTCGTGTATGAAATTTTGAAGTCACTCAAATTAGGGTTTTCTTTGAAAATTTCAAAACAAAGACAATCTCAATTCACGTAGTTGCAAGTTTCTTCGAAGCTATGCAGTCTAAGTCTACCAATGACACTAACAAGACCTTATACCTAGGGTTTCGGATTTCTAGGGGCCAGAATCTTGGGGCTAGGTCGTGGGATGACAAGACAAACAAATTTGGGTGTTCTACTAAGAAAGCTAGTAGTACGAAAGCTAGTAGCTAAACTTATGAAAAACCCCTTTCTTGAACTTAATCTACTACCTTGATTGTGAACGTGGCCTTGCTTTTTAGCTAGGTCAATTTTTCTAGACCTTTGATTTTTCTTTTCTTTTCTTTTTCTTTTCTTTGATCGGCCACAGCTTTTTCTCACAACAAAAACTTAAAGAAAGGTAGAAGAATAGAACAAACACAATGCACGATTTTTTTTTAGGGTTTTTCTGAAACTGAAAACAACGAAAGCTAAAAGATATGAATTCAAGTAGAAGAACCTGAAAACTGGGATAGATTGTTGGTCCAAGAGTTGAACCGTTGGCGGCAGATGTAATGATGGTGGCGAGGCTGGCGGCAGATCTGGTGTGGGGTTGGCGGCGGCGTAGTGGCTGGCGGCGGTGGAGTGGTTGGCGGCGGCGGAGTGGCTGGCGGCGGTGGAGTGGTTGGCGGCGGTGGAGTGGCTGGCGGCAGCGGCGGGAGGAGAGCACGACGGAAGGAGCTTTGAAGGGAGAGATGTAAAATAAAATTAGGGTTTGTGAAACCCTAATATGATTTAGAATATATAGGAGTTTCAAATTACTTTTTTGTCCAGATTAATTTAGGCCATTAGATCTACCTTCTAATCCTGTGATTGTAAGGGGTGTCCTGATATGAGGACACTAAGGGGTGTCTTAATGGTAGTAGATCCCAAGTAGATGACATATCAACTCTCCATTTATTAGGTGACTAGCCTAGAACAATTAGAATGCACAGATTGATTATAACATACATATCCCAACCAACTCTAGCTGATAGCTATGTTTCTTCATCTGCACAGAAACGTCGACAATTAATACATACAAAGAGTTTCGATTTTCCTCTTCTGTAATGGAAATTTTCGTTGCTTTGTGATTGTTTGGTTGATTATTTATGTTGGAGCAGCTCTTTTATTGGACAGGATAAGGGATAGCATTGGCGGACGTGGACTTGGTATCTATCCTCATAAAAAAAAAAATGGCACAAATTGCATTAGTAAGTGACTTTTACGTATACAAATTGACCTACTAGGTCACTAATAATTGCTGGCTAGATAGCTAGTACTATACTAACGTCGATGCATACAGTTCTTTGAATCTAGGTAGCAATTTGGAGTTAAATGTTAGCCCGGCAGACTCATAGTACTTAGTACTTACTCTATGCATGCCAGAACCCAGAAACAAGCTGTTGTACTCTACTATGGTGCAAATATATGTTCATAATGTACAGATGCGTGAGGGAGTTGTCTATTTCTCTTTGGTCATTTTGGAAATTGGGGTCTGCTGTGCCGGTGAATAGTAAGGGCCGAAGGAGGCTCATAGCTTTGGTCATGGGCCTTTATAGGCCTGGTCCATGGATGCCGATTGAGAAATTAGGAAAGAAAGAACACTTTTTTCAAGACTAATTGGGCCTTTTGTCCATTTCAAAGCAACGAGGCTAGGACGATTAACTGGGCCTACACTGAAAAACTCTTAAATCCAAACTCATAAAGTCAACCGTCAAAGATTTGGGTTTTTGGGTAATCGGGTCGATTGGTAATCAATTCGGTGGTTGAGTTGATTTTGGGTAAATAGGATTTGATGTGGCAAGTTTAAATAATGTGGCTCAGCTCCTGACTCAAGTTTTAGTTTTATTTTCATGGACCAAGTCAATACTTAATACTATTCACGAAAATACACATAAAAATTGTGTCACGGGCCGAGCTATTTACATCCCTCAACAAATTGTTTACTGTTTTGATTCAATTATACTATTTTAGAAAATGATCGTTCATTAACTACGACGCAATGATATGTGATTATTATTTTCATTTAACTAAATTGTCTTCTGGTGGCCACATCTTCAATGAAGGCGGGTTTATCATTTATTTCATTTTGAAAATATCATCAAAATTTTTTTATTGATATGGCAAGTTGTGACGTGATAATGTATACCATGTCAATTTTGGAATTAAGTATGTTAAATTAATAAAAAGATTAATCGGAATCTTACCTTTTTTACAAAAATAAACAGAATCAGCATTTCCATAATTTTTTTTATCAAATTTATGTATTAGTTTAAAATCTAATTATGAAAATTTAATCGTGAAAGAAATTTCCACACAGGTCACTATTGTGGAAAGAAATTCCACACCAATTTCAAACTAAAAATAAAAGTGAATAAGTTCCCAATTAGGTTATGATCCAAGGGATCAAGGAAGGAGTTAGACAAAACGCTTAACGAAACAATCGTTCCGTCCATCTTCTCTCTCCCCTCTCTTCCAGGCCTTCCAGTCTGGTCTCGCTGGTCGTTACTCCCGAGATGGAATCTCTCCTCCGATCCTTAACCCGTCAGGACCCGAACCCGGAGGACTACACCGGCATCGACTTCTGGACCAACCCTGAGCGATCCGGTTGGCTCACAAAGCAAGGCGAGTACATCCGCACCTGGAGGCGCCGCTGGTTCACCCTCAAGCAAGGGAAGCTCCTCTGGTTCAAGGACAGCATCGTCACACGCGCCTCTGTCCCTCGCGGTGTCGTCGCCGTCGGCAAGTGCCTCACCGTCAAGGGCGCCGAGGACGTCCTCAACAAGCCTTTCGCCTTCGAGCTATCCACCAACAACGATACCATGTACTTCATCGCCGATTCCGAGAAGGAGAAGGAAGAGTGGATCAACTCGATCGGGAGGTCGATTGTGCAGCACTCCAGGTCCGTTACCGATTCTGAAGTCGTCGATTACGACAGCAGCAGGCGGTGATTCGCGATTGTTGATTCAGATTCCTCTCATAGGTCTGCCCTATATCCCTCTCTCTCGCTTTCTTTTCCCTTCGTTCCGGATGTGTAACTGAACAAACAGGATAAAGTGTTTGGGGATTTGTTGTTAGTGAATCGGAGTGTTTCATTGGCGATCTCAATTGCAACCTTTAATTAGAGATATTCCGATTGGATCGATAGGGTTTTGTGTATGTTGTGTTGTAATTATACTCAGTTTGGAGTCAGTAATCAGAATCTGTGGTGTTGGATCATCTTGTTTGCTGAGTTGATTCTTAAGTTTGGCTTGAATTTTAGTTATCTTGTTGCTCTGTGATTGATATAAACCCTAGCTGATGCCTTGAATTTGGTCATGAACCAGTATTGCTCCTTTCTACTGTTACCTGAATTCGTCCTGAAAACCTTCCAGCTTCATTGTTTTCCTTTGAGCTGCTGTTGATCAAACTTCTTTCTGCATTTGCTTCCAATCTCATTCAGATTCAGATCATAGTTAAGGTAAATCAGATTTGTGCTATGCTAAGTTCCATGGCCAAGAAATTGCTTAGCCTGATTTCAGTTGAATTGTAGATTTCATTAGACTATATCTGATTGCCATTTATGAAATGAAGATGAAGTTATAGAACTGGAGCATCCAGGCTTCGGTCCTTTCATTCCAAGAACAGGATCGTACACTCGGGTTTCAGTTATTCAGATTAGATCCATTGAATATCCGATTCCGCTTGAACTTACATACATTTTTCGTCTACAGTCAACCATATCAGCTCTTGTTCTTTGCCAACACAATGAACTTAAACCTGCCTGTTGAGCAAACAAGGCTGTCGTGATTTCTGGTTCAGTAGTATATCAGCTACCTACCTACAAGAATCACTTCAAGACAATCAACCAACTGTAACATGTGGAGAACCCTTTCGGCGTGAAGTGTAAAAATCGTTCGACTTCCTTCTCTTATTATCACGACTCCGAGGGTAAAAGAACGTACACCATACATGGAAATGTTCACAACCAACCAATATTTCCATACATAAGAGAGCTACAATGAAGAGTGAGTGATATCACCTGAAAATGCAACTTTTGGTCCACCTTATGTGTAGCAGTAGCAGTGATTCCTAGCGAAATAGAGCTTCAAACGACGATCTCCAACCGTTAGAATGTTGTCCAATGAACCCAAAAAAAGCTTATGAAATTTTAGGAAAATTTAATAATATCTGCTCATTGAACATACAGGCTTCAAGGTCACGTAAACTGCTGAAGTTTCAACATACTAATATTTTCCGATTAGGAAATTTAATAATATCTGCTCATTGAACATACAGGCTTCAAGGTCACGTAAACTGCTGAAGTTTCAACATACTAATATTTTCCGAACACGTACTTTCTCTTACACCAATGTAGTTACTCTCCCATTGTCCAAAATGTTAACCAAAAGTGAGCTGAAACGATAAGCTTTCTTAGCTGCCCCCAAATTAAGATTTCATAGCTACTTCGGAATTAAGCTGATCGTTTTGTTAATCTCAACATTTACATGACGAATCTGTTAGCGAGATAAAGTTCAGTTACCATTTACAAAATCGACCGAATTAAGAACTGATTTCGTTTCTGGGGAATCGAGAGCTTAAGGTCCACACTCTTTCCACCATAAGCTTGGGCCACAAAATGGCAACACTGGGTCTCAATCCTCTCCTTCCCCAACTCAGCCCGACTCCGCCTTCTGCAACCGCCACCAACGGCCACCGAGCTCTCATCCAGCAATGCACGAGTTTAAACCAGCTGAAGCAAATCCACGCTCAAATGCTTCGCACCAACATGCTTCACGACCCTTACGCCTCCAGCGAACTCTTCACAGCTGCGGCCTTCTCATCATTCTCCACTCTCGACTATGCTCGCAAGGTGTTCGACCAAATTCCCCAACCAAACCTCTACGCCTGGAACACCCTGATTCGTGCCCTGGCGTCAAGCTCCGACCCAATCGAGAGCGTTCTCGTCTTTATACGCATGCTTCACGAGAGTCCATCTCACCCCAACAAGTTCACTTTCCCAGTCCTCATCAAAGCCGTTGCGGAACAACGTTGTTTTCTGATTGGAAAGGCTGTTCATGGAATGGCGATTAAGACCTCCTTTGGGTCTGACGTGTTTGTGTTGAACTCGCTTATACACTTCTATGCCTCTTGTGGGCAATTGGGTTTGGCTTATTTGGTGTTTGAAATGATTGAAGGTAAAGACATTGTTTCTTGGAATTCGATGGTGACAGGGTTTGTTCATGGCGGGTGTCCAGAGAAGGCATTGGAGATGTTTGAGAGGATGGAGAGTGAGGGTGTTAGTCCTGATGCTGTGACAATGGTGAGTGTCATGTCTGCTTGCGCTAAGAAGATGGATTTGAAGTTTGGGCGACGGGTTTGCGATTACATTGAACGAAATGGGATGAAGATGAATCTGAAATTGTGCAATGCGATGATTGATATGTTTGTAAAATGCGGGGAGGTGGAGATTGCGAGAGGGTTGTTTGATAACATGGAGAAAAGAGATGTTGTCTCGTGGACGACTATGATAGATGGGTACGCGAAAATGTCCGAATATGGGATTGCTAGGGACATCTTTGACTCCATGCCTAGGAAAGAGATTCCTGCCTGGAATGTGCTGATATCTGCATATGAACAGAATGGTAAGCCAAAGGAAGCTCTGGCCATTTTCCACGAGTTGCAGCTCAGCAAGAGTGCAAAACCAGACCAAGTTACGCTTTTGAGCATGCTGTCCGCTTGTGCTCAGTTGGGAGCGATGGACATAGGTGAGTGGATCCATGGATACATCAAGAAGCAAGGAATTCAGCTTAACCGCAATCTCGCAACCTCTCTTATTGATATGTACTCCAAGAGCGGTGATGTGGAGAAGGCACTTGAGGTATTTCATTCTATTAACCACAAAGATGTGTTTGTTTGGAGTGCGATGATTGCTGGGTTGGCAATGCATGGCCGCGGGGAAGCTGCTATGAAGTTGTTCGTTAAGATGCAAGAAGTTAAAACGAAGCCGAATTTCGTGACTTTCACCAATCTGTTATGCGCCTGTAGCCATTCGGGCCTGGTTGATGAAGGGAAGAGATTGTTTGATCAAATGGAAAGAGTGTATGGAGTTGTGCCTGAGGTGAAACACTATGCTTGTATGGTTGATATGCTTGGACGCGCAGGTCATTTGGAAGAGGCAACGCAGTTCATAGAAAACATGCCATTAGCTCCAAGTGCTTCGGTTTGGGGAGCTCTGCTCAATGCTTGCTGCATTCATGGGAATCTCGAGCTTGCTGAGAAAGCATGTAGCCATCTGCTTGATATTGAACCTGGAAATCACGGAGCCTACATCCTCTTATCGAACTTATATGCCAAATCTGAGAATTGGGAAGGTGTCTCCAGGTTAAGGCAGCAAATGAGAGACTCTGGACTGAAGAAAGAACAGGGTTGCAGCTCAATCGAGATCAATGGCACCGTTAACGAGTTCATCGTGGGAGATATTGCACATCCTCTCTCGAGAAACATCTACGCAAAGTTGGATGAGATCATGGCTCGACTTAGATCACACGGTTATGTGGCGAACACATCCCACGTTCTACAATTTGTCGAGGAAGAAGATATGAAGGTGACGGCTCTTAAACTCCACAGCGAAAAGCTCGCAATTGCTTTCGGGCTAATCAACACGAACCGTCCGCAGCCTATCAGGATCGTGAAGAACCTTCGTGTTTGCGGGGATTGTCACACAGTTGCGAAGCTCGTATCTAAGGTCTACAACAGGGATATAGTGCTTAGGGACAGGTACAGGTTCCACCATTTCAGTGGAGGCCATTGCTCGTGTGGGGATTACTGGTAATTATACGGTTACTTGTCGGTTAAGATTCATGTGGAATGTACATAGAAGAATAGCTGTTTGTATGTAATCATTTGAATGACCAAGTAAAAGATTCGTTTGCTGATATCATCATGTGTCTGTATAGAGGAATGAAGTGACAGTAGCAAGATTCAACTCTAAACATGTAACATGTTCACATAGACTTAGAGCGGTCGTGGTTTGATTCGGTTATTCAACGTTGAAATTAATTGATTTCGGTTTCTCAAAGTTGAATAAGTAGCATTCAAAAGTGTTCTTACAATGAATCTCCATAGCCTTTACTAAAAATAGTGTTAGTTAGTTCCAAATGTTGACCGAGTATGAAGCTTCCATTAAGAAACCAAGTTGAAACAGAAGAACTCGCCACTGAAAGCGCCAGAGTCCCATGTCGTAATTGCAGATAGCAGCACTTGCTAAAAAATCGTACATTTAACCATTCATTCATCTTCTCAAGAAAATTCTCCAACACATTCATCCTACCAATGGAAGCTTTAATTCGTAAGCTGCCCTTCTCAACACACAACCTGAGATCCCATTCCCCTCCAGGATTGCTCCGACTGAGGAGACCCTGCGCTTTGAGTTTTGATCCTCGATCATGTAGTCTGACGAAAACCAGAATCAATGGCTTGACATTGTTTCGAGGCAAGGATGCACGAGTTGTTGTCAAGTCTAATTTGACACATGAAGCAGATGTAATCTTTTCTAACCCACTAGCTATATGACTATAAATCGCCGAAAAATGAGAGGATTTTTCGATTTTAGACTGAAGGATCTCGTTTTTTGGTTTTGCTTGTCAGCTAAGTGTTCCTAAAAGTTTTCAGCTTTGGTTGTTCAAAATTTTCAAACAGGTGGGCATAGAGTTTGATACTGATATGCCCGGCATCCAGCAACTGGGTAAGTCTCATATTCTTGGCCATCTTTTTCTTCCTTTTCTGCACTTTGTTTGAAAACTAAGCTGACAAATCATATATGCCTCTTGATTCATATGTACAGGGTCGTCCGTTCGCGTGAAGTTTCAGTTGCAGAAGGATTGTATGTACGGCGAGCAATTCCTCCTGGTCGGAAACCATCCTGCGATCGGTTCATGGGATCCGATGAACGCCATTGCCCTGAGTTGGTCTGAAGGGAACATGTGGAGTGTCGAGATGGTAACAGATTTTGATGTTTATTCTGTTTCTGTAAACTAACTGACTTCAGAGTTCAGACATCTCTAACTGGTTGACAACTCGTAACTTGGGTCAGGATTTGCCTGTCGACACGACAATGCAATACAAGTTCATCCTTCGAGGAAGCGATGGAGAACAAGTTTGGCAGCCTGGATCCGATAGGATACTCAAACCTTGGGAAAGCATGAACACTATTGTAGTAACAGAAGACTGGGAAAATGTTGAAGAGCAGAAGATCACAGAATGCAAACAAGTGTCGAAGAACCAACTCGAGCAGAACATTACCGGGATTGAGCATGTGATGGAGCAAAGCGAAGGGATGGGGATAAAGGGAAAGGTTCCAGGTGATCAAGATATGCAGCAATTTGAGGAGCTTACCATGGAGCAAAATTTTGCTTTGATATGTGCTTCAACTGCTACTTTTAACAAAGGTCTGGTGGATAGCCATGATAACAGACAGCTCGAACTAGAAGAACACATCGAAACACACGAAACAAAGGAGAAGCAAGAAGAAGATGAAAAATCTTTGACAATTTACCAGATGGGTTCTGCACGGTTATACAATTTGTTCCCGACAAAAGTCGAGTCAACCGAGGAAGCAGCAGCTTCCCAGGAACTCGAATCCTCATCCACCATTGTTGATGCCACAATCCAAAATGATGAGAGAACAACTGATTTCACCTCAGATAACTTGTCCGCATAAGCTACACAAAAAACTTTTCTTTTCTTTATCAGACCTATTCCTTGAGTCGAAAGAATCCATGTATACGTTAACTTGTAACTGTTCTAATATTTATGGAAGGGTTGAAGATGTAACACATTGAAGCAGTAAGAGAATCCATTCTTACGGGAATACAAAAGCCAAAAAGAACTTTGCTTTCTACACAAATGTTATCCTTCTGGATTACCAATCATTAGAATATCAGATTTTACAACTACATGAAACATGAACAGCTGCAATTACAAGGAGAGCGATGCAGATATGGTTCAGCAAGCAAACATGACAAGAATGGCTAAGCTTTGTATGATAAACCAGTTCAAGTGACAATGGCTAAGCTTTGTATCATCAGCATAAATGCGCGGTTGACAAGCTAGCTGCATTTAGAAGTAGATGATGGTAAGACATCACCAGCAATCTACTTCTAGAACTTGAAATCTAGATTGCAAATTTAGGAGGTAGTATGACAAGAAACTGCTGAACACTGGAGCTTTAAAAATCAGGGATCAAATTGATAGATCATCTGACTATGAAGATTGAGCATCTCAGGGTCTACTATCTACGCCTGTCGCTATCCCTTTTATGACGATCAGAGGAAGAATCCCTTCTCCTTAGGTCTCTATCTTCAGCAGAATAGTGCCTAGATTCTTTACTTCTGGAACCTTTCTCCTGCCCCCTGCGGTCATCTTCCCTTGACCTCGATTCATAGTCGTCACTGGTGTGTCTACTGGATCTCCTATCTTCCCTTCCATAGTCACCTTCTCTTGTCTTTATGGCACTTGACTTGGCGTAGGATACATCATATTCATGCCTTCTTGATCCCTTATCGTCATCCACAAGTCTCTTTAGTCTCTTTTCATCTCTGTTATAATCATTCTCCCTGGACTTTTCTTTGTATTCACCATCCCTTTGCCATCCTGTCCTCTTCTCATCTTTCCGACGATAGTTATCTTCTCTTGACTGCTCCCCACTTTCACGACCATCATAATTTCTTGATCTCCTTTCCTCTCTCCCGTCACTTGGTTTAGATTGCTTCTGAGTGGGCCTTTCCTTATCAAATACTTTCCGCGGCCTTATGTTGACCATCAAACTTATCATGTCCCCATGTTGGACTCTTATCATCTTGAGCACCCCAACCGGTGTTAGCAGCTCTCTAGAAATACAAATAACCAGAGTTCAGAACATGAAGCAGATATAGAGACAATGTGGAAACAGCAGGACGGACTCATTAATAAACGAGCTACGATAAAACAGAAGTAACTTGCAAACGTAAGTATTATCTCCCTCAAATCATTATCTTCATCAGACCATTATCATTCAACTTAGCCACTAAGAAGAGAAGGTGCCAAATGGTCAACTTAACATCTTCAGATAAGGTAATTCGCACCATTGTACTGGCACCTAGTTCACTTAACACCATAGAAATGAGAAATTTTCAACCTAATTTGTCTAGTCAAGATGATAACCCTCTTAAGCAAAGACGCAAACACATCAATCAACAGATGCTTCAATCCAAATTCTTAAAAATAATGATCTTCTGGCCAAAAAAAAAAATAATAATAATGATCTAACCTGCTCATCGTGTGAAAATTTGCAACCAGCTCCATAAGTACAATTGCCTCTCTGAAAAGCACGGCACACACCTCGTGCCTCCCTCTTCTTCTGAGCTGTCTCCTCGTCATCCTCTTCTATCTTCTTGTACTTAGTAACATGATCAACTCTTATCACCCGACCAAGAACCTGAGCTCCATTCAAATTGTCTAAACGGACAACAAGAACACCACAGTTAGAACATAGCATGATTGTTATAATTCATTACATTATAGCAGGAACAGCACGGCAAGCCGAGAAGGATAGCAGACAGAAAGACAAACCTACAGCAAGAGTAGTACTCCTTTGATCCTCATAAGCAACAAACGCAAAACCTTTCGATTTGCCCGTACCCTTGTCTCTAACTAGGTTTACATCCACAACCTCTCCACATCTGGCGAATCGTTGGTTAGAAGAAAATGCAATCAGTCACAGCATCAATTTTCAAATTACACCAACTAACAATCCCATACTGCTATAAAAATAGCAAGCCGAAGCAATTGTACAAATAGCAGACTGATTAACTAGTGAAGAAGACACTTACTGAGCAAACACGGCAAGAAGATCGCCTTCAGTGAGATCGAAAGGAATCCCGCCGACGTAGATGTAAGCTGAATCTTTGTATTTTGCGTGCCAAGAAGCTTCCTCTGAGATCCCTAAAGAAGCTTCCTTAGAGTTTATGTTCTGGATACGCTTCACAAGCGTCAAGGGATTCATAGCTCCTTTGCTCTGCTCTTAGTCCTCCTCTCCCCGATTGGAGCGCCGACGTGAAACCCTAATCGCGTGGCCGGAAAGATTTTAGGATGGCGAACTTTCGATTCGGCGGTCAAGGAACAGACAGACTTCGAATGATGAAAGTGATTTACACCACCGATTCGAATACTGTATTGGGCCAGACGAGTTGGATCTTCATGAATCATGATGAAATCTGAGGTTCGTTCATTTACTTTTCTTTGGGCCGAAAAGAATTAGTCTTTTCCATGGAGCCCTAACATTGAAAATGGACTATCCGTTGTAAAATCATCCACTCAATTCAGTTGTTGGTGAGAATGAAACTATTCAAACTGCGTATTTACTAATCCGTCGGTTTCTGCTGGAGAAGAAAATCCAGCAAACGTCCTTTTCATAGCTACCTCCATCTCTTCAAACTCTTTGATTTGTCCAAATACTCCTTCACTGATAATTCTCTCTATTCTTTTTTATTCCTTTTCACAGTGCATATACACCCTTTTTTGCTTTTGGCCGGTTGCTCTCTGTACAATCTTCGTTCCCTTCCATTTTTATATATCAACGCTTCGCTTCTCGAAACTTGATACCTGTTCCCACTCCCACTTACCGTCAACCAAGGACCGCCGGAGAATGGATTTCCGGCGGAGGATTCCTATCGCTGCTGTTTTCCTCCTCTGCTTGGTCGTCTCTTCCCAGGCTCGAGATTATGAGAAACTGTTCAAGAAGCACAAAATCGGAGGTCCTATCAAAACAATCGTCGTTCTAGTGATGGAGAATCGCTCCTTTGACCACATGCTCGGCTGGCTCAAGTCAACCCGACCCGATATCGACGGGCTCACCGGAACTGAGTCCAACAAGATCTCCGCCACTGACCCCGATTCCCCGGAAGTCTACGTCTCCGACGACGCGATCTTCGTTGCTCCGACCCGGGTCATTCGTTCCAGGCCATCCGGGAGCAGATATTCGGGTCGAATGATACACAGAGAAACCCGGCTCCGATGAATGGTTTTGTCCAGCAGGCGTACAATATGAGTGAGTCGATGGCCAAGACGGTGATGAGCGGGTTCCACCCGAGTCGGATCCCTGTTTTTGCTGAGTTAGCGAACGAGTTCGCTGTTTTTGACCGGTGGTTCGCATCGGTCCCCGCGTCGACTCAGCCGAACCGGTTCTACGTCCACTCGGCGACTTCGCACGGTGCCACGAGCAACGTCCGCAAGGATCTGATCCGTGGGTTCCCTCAGAAGACGATCTTCGACTCGCTAGACGAGAATGGGCTCAGTTTTGGGATTTATTACCAAAGTATCCCTGCTACTCTGTTCTTCAGCTCGCTTAGAAAGCTCAAGTTCATCTTCAATTTCCACGACTACGCCCTCAAGTTCAAGTCCCACGCGATGGAAGGGAAGCTTCCCAATTACGTCGTGGTTGAGCAGCGGTGGTACGACGTGCCGTTTGGCCTCGCCAACGACGATCACCCGTCGCACGATGTGTCGGAAGGGCAGAAGTTCGTGAAGGAAGTATACGAGACACTGAGAGCTAGCCCGCAGTGGAAGGAGATGGCATTGTTGATTACCTACGACGAGCACGGCGGATTCTACGACCACGTTCCAACGCCGGTCACCGGCGTCCCTAGTCCTGACGGGATCGTCGGTCCGGATCCTTTTTACTTCCGGTTTGACAGGTTGGGTGTTCGTGTCCCGACTCTCTTGATTTCTCCGTGGATTGATAGGAAGACCGGTAAGTGTTCGACGAAATGCCTCTGAAACTATTTGTTATCTACTGCATGGTGATTTTTTACTCAAAATTTTGTCTCTTGTTACACGTTTTGGTTCATTTAGAGTCATCTTTTCTGATTAGAAGTTCATGCCTTTGATTGTAATGGAAGCAATTAGCCGATTTCCTTGATTCATAAGTGTTTTGACTTTTGAGGATGGAATTGTGTAGAGGTTGAGCAGTCAGTTTTCTCATTTCTGGATTGCGTGGTTTGATCTGTGACTTTGAGCTTAGCTGATATAGGTTTTTACTGACGGTGCAGTGATCCATGAGCCTAATGGACCGACACCGACTTCTCAATTTGAACATTCTTCAGTCCCTGCCACGGTGAAGAAGCTCTTCAACCTGAAATCCAACTTCTTGACCAAGAGGGATGCTTGGGCTGGTACTTTTGACAGCTACTTTAACCTTCGCAAAAACTCCACGGGATGACTGCCCAGGTTTGCTGTTATCCCCAATCCTTGTTTTGATATTTGCTTTTGTGGCGTATGAAATGGCTAATGGTGTTTTCTTTACAAATAAATGGGTTGTATTAACATCCTGCAAGAAATCTTGGACGTGGCTGCATTAATATCCTTGTAGTCATCCTGATGTTTTTGATTGATGAGCACATGATGATGTTGCTTAACTTTCCAACAATGAAAGAGTTGACTTAAAGAAAATGGTATTGTTCTCTTGGAGATGACTTGTAGGCAATTTGTTAGCACAATAGCACTTCTGTAGACAGAAGTTTTAGAAGCCTTGTGATTAAAGATTGTACTTTTGGTTCGCCTGCTGTTCTTCAGATAGATAGTTTGGCGGGAATGGTTGTTAATGGATCTCCACCTCAGCCGCTGCTGTGTTTGGGATGTGATATGAATCCTGTTTCAGGACTCAAGACTAACCCTAATGCCTTGTGGATGCAGAGACGCTGCCTGGACTGACTCAAACTTTGAGACCAGTGGGAGCAAATCCAGATGCCAAACTCTCGGAGTTCCAAACGGAGTTAGTCCAGCTCGCTTCCCAGCTGAATGGTGACTACGTATTGAACACTTACCCTGATATTGGCAAGACCATGACAGTCGCTGAAGCAAAAAAGTACACTGAAGATGCAGTGAAGAGGTTCCTGGAAGCTGGGAGGGCTGCACTAATAGCCGGAGCTAACGAATCTGCCATTGTCACGATGAGACCTTCCCTCACTAGCCGGATTCCGGTAGGGAACTCTGATAACTATGTAGAAGCCTACTAGCTATTTTCTCCCTCTTTCAGCAAGTTGTGTATAGAGACTACTGCATTCCACTAGTACTGTTGTTTGTATGTATAGATTGGAAGTTTATGAAAACTCAAAAAGAGCCATGGAGGAATCATTTCGTCAACTTGTTTGGTTTTGGAAAGCTTATGATCTTTATAACAGTATCATCTACGTGTTCGTGTTTGGACAACTAATTCCAGGAACACTGGAAGTCTGGAACTATCTACTTGCATTAAGCCTATCCGTTCCCTGCAGATTCACTGAATTACAATTCACAACTAGTCACAACTATCGTCGGCCCTACTCATCAGATCATGTTGGACAAAAAATTACGTATAGGCCCACACTCACAGCTGCACTTCAATGTTTGTACTGTATCAGCAGCTTGTGAGCTGGTGTCTTCTTTACATTTATACCAACCACTTACCATTCTCTAGTCTGATGCAGCTGCAGCTCTCATCCTTCATTAATGGCCATGGAAGTTTCCTGGGAACAAAATGTTACTGAAGCCATCAACGCCATTTACCTTCTCTTCTCGGCTTACTTGGTCTTCATGATGCAGCTTGGTTTCGCCATGTTATGTGCAGGCTCGGTCAGGGCCAAGAACGCCCTCAACATTATGCTCACAAATGTTGTCGATGCTGTCGTAGGTAGTATCTCCTACTACCTCTTTGGCTTTGCTTTTGCATTCGGTACGGGTCCTAATTCCAACCCATTCATCGGCACCACCTTCTTTGCTCTCAAAGATGTTCCGAACCCTGATTTCGACTATGCTTATTTCCTCTATCAGTGGGCTTTCGCTATAGCTGTGGCTGGCATCACTAGTGGCTCCATAGCTGAAAGAACCCAGTTTGGTGCTTACCTTGTCTATTCATTTTTCCTTACTGGGTTCGTTTACCCTATTGTGGCTCATTGGGTTTGGTCGTCGAGTGGCTGGTTGAGTTCTAGCTCGAGCCAGTTGTTACTCGGGTCTGGTTCTATCGACTTTGCTGGCAGTGGTGTGGTCCATTTGGTTGGCGCGACAGCTGGCTTTTGGGGCGCCTTCATTGAAGGTCCTCGAGTTGGGAGGTTTGATGCGTTCGGGAAACCAGTTCCGATGCGTGGACATAATGCTACTCTAGTGGTGCTAGGAACTTTCTTGTTATGGTTTGGCTGGTTCGGGTTCAATTCCGGGTCGTTTATCAAAATCCTCGTACCATATCCTAGCACAGCTGGTCAAGGCAACTGGACTGCAGTGGGTCGTACCGCAGTAACAACCACGTTGGCTGGTTCGACAGCTGGAATCGTAACCCTATTTGGGCGAAGGCTATTAGTCGGCCATTGGGATGCAATGGACGTCTGCAACGGCCTCCTCGGTGGCTTTGTAGCAATCACTTCCGGATGCGCAGTAGTAGAGCCATGGGCTGCAATTGTTTGCGGGTTTTGTGCTGCTTGGGTCCTGATAGGCCTCAACATCTTGGCATTGAAGCTACAATTCGACGACCCGCTTGAAGCTACACAGCTTCACGGTGGATGTGGAGCGTGGGGCTTGATATTCACCGGACTATTCGCAAAAGAGGAGTTCGTTGTTCAAGCCTACGATTCAGGATTGGCAGGCATTTCTCGACCTTATGGCCTTCTGTTGGGTGGCGGCTGGAACCTGATCATTTCCCAAGTTGTTGAACTGTTGGCAATCGTCGGATGGGTTAGCGTAACAATGGGGCCAATGTTCTATGCACTACACAAGCTGAGGATTTTGAGGATATCAATCGACGAAGAAGTTGCAGGGCTCGACGTCTCTAGCCATGGAGGGTACGCTTACGTTAATCATGGAGACGAAGACCAACCTCGTGGCTATGGAGAATATATGCGTATGCGAGATGGAGAACAATCGTGATCGAATTTCGCAGCAGGATGTTTATTTCATTTCCACTTTCGACAGTGTGTGTACAGATGTATAATTCGTTGATTCCAGTTCATATTCTGTTGCTGTAACTGCTGTTCTTGCTGGTTAAATTGTCTGTTTCAACTCTGTTGCAGTAAGGAGGAAATGTCGATTCTGCCTTCCATATATTTACAGCCATTAATAGAGTAAGTACTAACAATGTACAGAGTCGGTATCTATTGTTTTCTTCAGAGTGTGCATGCATTTTTAGTTGCTCCATTTGGCCTAGTTCATTCTAGAGTTCATACTAATTATGATTATATGGAGGACATTTACTTTTTTAGATTATTTCTTATTATGACTAGATATATTTGACTTCTTGGGTAATCTGTTATTTTTAGTTTTTTTATGACGGAAACAGTGAATTTAATCTCATTCGTATTATTTCTAAACTTAAAATAGTGATTAATTTTTTAAGAATGATTATCACATAATTTAATTAATCCATTATCATAAAGTTAATGGATTAATTATGGAAAAGAAGAAGAAAAAATAATCAGGCATTTGAAGAGGCGTTGGCAATTTAGCATGAGTTGAATTGCAGCCTAAGGAACAGGACAAAATAACGAAGAAACGGAGACCAAGTTCCGCCATTTACCAAAATAGGCAAAGGACTGTCACTGGAGACTAACTATAGACCGAGGGCAGTTACGGGTTTTTCTCCCGTGATTATAGTTAGTCCCTTCAGTTCAAAAATCTGTCAAAATTTCCCGGCGAAGCTTTTAGTATACCTTTTTCCCCTTCCCTCCTCCTCTCTTTCGTAACCAGAAACCCGTAGCCTTTCTCCACTCTGTACAACACGCAAAAATGCATCACGATTAACAGAATTCTCTCATTTCCGCGTTAATCCAACGCCATGATCTTAGCTCCGCTGCTCGTTATAGATGCCTTCCTCCATTTCTTCTCCGATCGAAGTTGATAGCTAGTGATTTTCTCTCTGTTCCTGCTGCAGAGAAGTAGACATTTGAACAATCTAATTCTAGGGCATGGCGGCGCCGGACGGGAGCGAGTTCTTCGACCTGGAGATAGATCCGGTACGGGAGTCATTTGCACGGCAGTCGAATGCTGAGTCGACGAGAGATGACGAGGACGAGCTGATCTGGGAGGCCATCGGCAGGCTTCCGTCGCAGAAGCGGAACAGGTTCGCGGTGTTGAGGAGGTCCCCTTCGGAAGCAGGGCTACCGCAGGGCCATCAGCTCAGTGAGCCGGTCGACGTAGGAAAACTCGATCGCGCCGGTAGAGAGCTTGTCGTGAAGAAGGCGCTCGCTACTAATTCTCAGGACAATTACAAGCTTCTCTCCGCCATGAAGAAACGACTCGACAAGTATATAATTACTAATCACGCTTTGATTATTGATTTTTCCGTGAACTATTGCGCTGAGTTTCGATGTTATTTTGGTTGATTGACGGTTTTGATGATCCTGATTCCTCGCTGTTCATCTTTCATTTCACTTTCTGATGCAAATCGGTGATTGAATTAATTATGAATCAAAGATCAGAACTGTAGCTCTGTGTTTGTGTGATTTTCCCGCGAATTCTTAGGTTGCCTTTCATTGATCATATGTATACTTGAATAAATTTATCACAATCGCAGGGTAGGACTTCAGGTGCCTAATGTGGAAGTGAGGTTCGATAACTTGAACATCGTCGCCAATGTACAAATAGGGTCTAGAGCTTTGCCTACTCTCATCAATGCCGCCCGTGACACCATTGAGGTTAAGTGATTTCTCCCGCATCTCCATACAAGTATTTCGCGTAGGCCGTCCTCTATAACTGGAGTTTTCACGACAAAAAAAAAATGTATTTCGTGTAGGCCATGTTTAATAGTGTTATGATGTAATTTGTTCAAAATCTTCAAAGAAATCATATTTGGTAACATGGAACGGTAATGAGTAAAATTCACGAACCAATTCATATTATTTTTTTATTAGTTAATCGTTTGTTTAGAAAATCGTGCTCTGATGATGCTTAAGAGATGCATATAATTTTTTTTTTGATTATACTGGCATTTTCCTTTTAATCTCTTATAGGATATATTCAAGGCACTACGATTATATCGACCGAAAAGATATTCACTAACAATCTTAAATCAAGTCAATGGCATCCTGAAACCAGGAAGGTATACATCTCATATGCACGTATGTATCTTTGATATATAGTATACACATTATATTAAAATTATATGCATGATATGATCTATAGAAGTACTAGATTTTATTTTCAGAAAATGCATATAGCATTATTAATTGGGAAAAAAAATCGTCCTATTTTCAGTCTCTACCTCTCTCACTTGCAATTTCTCTTTTTTTTTTTAATAAAAATATGTCTTTAATATCATTAACTTATGTGTTACTTTTATGATTAGATATATGAGATATCATAGCAAATCTGTAAGGTGAAGTGAGTTCATCTCCTACCAGCCATTCTTTTTTTGGAGGGTATAATGAACCCTACCTGGCCAGATTCAGTTTACTAAAAAAACGCAATTTAGTAAATTACTAAAATGCGCTTTTTTTCTGTTGGGTGAAATCTTCACCTACAAGCCCAGCCCAAGAGCCCATAATCTAGCGGGCCACACCATGTCTACAATAGACGTTTTTGGATCAATTTCTGGCCTTCCCACCTCCCGCGCAAATTACATATTGGTTATTCCGAATTACCGCCTGAAGCCAACTATCTTGCAAATTGCAATCTTGTTAACATTTCTTGTCTGGTTCGATGTAGAATGACATTGCTCCTGGGACCGCCAGGCTCGGGAAAATCAACTTTGCTGAAAGCTCTTGCAGGAAAACTTGACGATAACCTGAAGGTTAGTAGCTGATGCATTTTATTGTATGAACACCTGTAGACTGCAGTGATTTTTGAAGTATTTCCATCCGTTGTACTTCTCTTTTTGCCGTCTTCCTTGGCGAATGATTGATGCATTCTGAACTTCAGTTGGTACTAAGATGCCTTCCATTTGTAAAGAAAACATTAATCAACTCAATCCATCACTAATCGTGACAATTTTATCTCCATGTTGAACGTATTGGATCTCTGCATATTGTTGAGAAGCCCTAAACCCACAAAACCGATGATGTATTCTTTCGATTGATAACCCATATGTAGTGTTTTTTTCCGTGATACTACGTTTCTCTACATCAAAATTTTGCATGGTAAACAAACAAGTGATTCATTCTTGTTTATACTTGACTCATGAAGAGCTTCTCTACCTTACTCATGACTCAAATAGTTGTTGGATCATGCCTATCTACTTTGTCGGCCCTTCTTCTACTTAAAATTGCCTCTAATCACAACATTATACTTTCGTACAATTTTTTTCCAGGTAACTGGTGATGTCACATACAATGGACAGAATCTTGATAAGTTTTATGTTCAAAGAACTTCTGCATACATCAGTCAAACTGATAATCATATTGCTGAGCTTACTGTACGAGAAACTTTGGATTTCGCTGCCCGTTGGCAGGGAGCAAGTGAAGACTTTGCGGGTTTGTTTTTTAGTTACAAATTCTGCTTCTGTGGATTCCTTTTTCTCTATTCTTTTCAATGACGGAATTTTAATTTATTCTGTTTTTAGGCAACATGAAACATCTAGTCCAACTTGAAAAAGAAAAAAACATTCGTCCAAGCGCAGATATTGATGCCTTTATGAAGGTCCACATTAGCACATCTTTTTTCTCTTCTTCCTCTTATGATAATCTCACTGATGTTCACCGTGCTTATTTATTCAACTCCCAATGGACCAGGCATCGTCTGTTCGTGGCAAAAAGCATAATATTTCGACAGACTATATCCTCAAAGTCCTTGGACTTGATATATGTGCGGATACAGTTGTTGGTAGTGACATGCTCAGGGGCGTCTCTGGTGGCCAAAAGAAGAGGGTTACCACGGGTTTGCTTCTCTTTCTCTCTATCATATACAGGACATGTCAATGCATTGTTCAGATGTAGGGAGATATAACAGTCAAAATATCTCTATTTACCATTGACCAGTTAACATAAGAAATGATTCTGGTATTCTATGATTACCTTCCCTGGTTTGTGAAGAGAGCTCAAATTTTGATTGAAATGAGGATTTGAGACTTTAAACATGCTTACGGGAGATGCATTGTAAGAATGTTACGATTTTGACTGTCATGAAGATAATAGTTCTTAACATGCTTATGTAGGGGAAATGATTGTGGGGCCAAGAAAAACTCTGTTCATGGATGAGATTTCTACGGGACTTGATAGCTCTACTACCTACCAAATTGTAAAGTGCATTGGGAACTTCGTCCATTTGTTGGAAGGAACTGTGTTGATGGCTCTTCTTCAGCCTCCTCCGGAGACATTCGATCTCTTTGACGACCTGATACTATTATCCGAGGGATATGTTGTGTATGAAGGTCCTCGAGAAGAAGTAGTGAAGTTCTTTGAGTCGTTAGGATTCCAGCTTCCTCCTCGGAAAGGTGTTGCAGATTTCTTACAAGAGGTACTCTACAGATCAATAGTATACCTTCACAACTGAATGTTCAGACTTGAACTAAAAAATTGTTATTTTTTTGGTTGGCAGGTGACCTCTAAAATGGATCAAGCTCAATATTGGGCTGATCCTTCAAGACCATATGTTTTCATTTCTGCTCCGGAAATTGCAAGAGCTTTTGAAAACTCTGCATTTGGGAGGTCTCTGAGCTCCGCTATTGATATTCCATATAACAAAGCCAAGGCCCATCCTGAAGCGTTGGCCAAGACGAAATATGCTGCACCGAGGTGGGAACTCCTCAAGACATGCTTTGCACGGGAGATGTTGCTTATCAGCCGGCATCGATTTCTTTATATATTTAAGACATGTCAGGTATATATTCATCCATGAAAAAATGGCTATTTTCATTTCTTTGGTTGTAACTGGCGATCTGTTAATTAACACGCTGATAGATTCTATTACTAACCATATTAGTTTCTATCTTTCATGATTTGTGTACTCTTAATGTTTTGTGAATAAATTACAATAATTTGGAATTTTTCATTCCTGTCAAGCCAAGTACTATATAAATTTTTGTCAATATCATAGGATATGGGGTTTCACCATTCTATCTAACATCTACACTTTATCTTAAGGTCGCATTTATTGGGTTTGTGACGTGCACAATATTCAACCGGTCAAGACTGCATCCTACAAGCGAGTTAGAAGGAAACCTCTATCTCTCATGCCTCTTCTTTGGTCTGGTGCACATGCTGTTTAATGGATTTTCTGAGTTATCACTCCTAATGTTTCGGCTCCCAGTTTTCTATAAGCAGCGAGATAATTTGTTTCATCCTGCATGGGCTTGGTCTCTGGCTAGTTTCTTGCTACGTGTTCCGTATTCCATTCTTGAAGCTGTTGTATGGTCTCTAATAGTCTACTACTCAGTTGGGTTTTCACCTGAGATATGGAGGTAACCACCATAGTTTATTCTTACTACCGATTGTTTGTGTTTTCATTATGTTTACATGTTGTCACCTTGTTTGTTGTAGATTCTTCCGGTTCATGTTTCTGCTGTTTGTCGTACACCAAATGGCTCTAGGTCTCTTTCGTCTAGTAGCTGCAGTTGCAAGGGATATGGTGGTTGCCAGCACTTTTGCTTCGGCTGCTCTGTTGATTACATTCTTGACGGGTGGTTTTATTATTCCAAAGGGTAAGCAATGCTTTCAATTTTTACTTAATTGTTTTAAGTTTGCTTTACATTAGTAATTTAGTTGTTCTTCTTCCAGCTTTGATCAAGTCATGGTGGTCATGGGCATTTTGGTTATCACCATTGACGTATGCTCAACGTGCAATTTCTGTTAATGAGTTTACCGCTGCTAGATGGATGAAGGTGGGTTTTTCGTGAGAACAAGCAATACTTCTTGTGGTGTGGCCTCCCAACTTTATCATCCCTAACAATTTCTTTGGTGCAATGATTCCCAGAAATCAGCTATTGGAAATGATACGATTGGTTACAACATTCTCCGCAGCCGTAGCTTACCAACTGATGAACGTTGGTACTGGCTTGGAGTAGGTGTTTTGTTGGTTTATGCGTTGGTTTTCAATATCTTAGTCACACTTGCGCTGGCCTTTCTTCATCGTAAGTCTTTAGCAGTAATTAATCATTCCAAACTTTATTTTGAGTTCAACCTGGTACAGTTGATTATATGAGTTTTTACAGCTATGGGTTCTGTGTTGGCTCTTCACAGCTCTTAAAAAGGCTCAAGCAGTTACTCCACTTGATGCTGCAGAAAAAATGAACATCAAAGGTAGTGTGCATTGCAATAAAGAGTACACTTTCTCTATGATACTCAGTTCCCTGTTTCTGGCTTGCTTATCCTACACTTTTCTGACCCACATGTCGGCCTTGAGGTAATTATTCTGTTCTGCAGGGAGTAAGGGGATTATACCACATGAATCAAATGTACAAGAGAGTAAAAAGAAAGGAATGATTCTTCCATTTCAGCCGCTAGTAATGACATTCCACAATGTAAACTACTTTGTTGACATGCCTAAGGTAGGTATATGTGCTTAACAAATAGTTCCTATCTGCTAGCGACATTCTCTGGTTTTATAAGTTCTTAGTAAATGATTTAAATACTTGTATATATTGGATGCACAGGGAATGCATCAACAAGGTGTGAACGAAACGCGGTTGCAGCTTTTGTCAAATGTGAGTGGAGTTTTTTCACCTGGGGTTCTAACCGCATTGGTTGGTTCAAGCGGAGCTGGAAAAACTACTTTGATGGATGTGCTTGCTGGCAGGAAAACTGGCGGATATATAACAGGGGATATAAAGATATCGGGACACAATAAAGTGCAGAGCACATTCGCCAGGGTATCAGGATATGTTGAGCAATTTGATATACATTCTCCCCAGGTCACAGTTGAGGAGTCTCTATGGTTTTCTTCTAGTCTTCGGCTCCCTAAAGAAGTCTCCAAAGAACAAAGACGAGTGAGTTGCTTATAGTATATCTATGGAAAAAATATTCTCTTGTTTAAATGCTTTACCAACCATTTGATTATACGCCTTTTGCAGGAGTTTGTTGAAGAAGTGATGAGACTGGTAGAACTTGACACATTAAGACAAGCTTTGGTTGGTTTGCCTGGGAGTTCTGGTTTGTCAACAGAGCAACGGAAACGCTTAACCATAGCTGTAGAACTAGTTGCAAATCCTTCCATTATTTTTATGGATGAGCCTACATCTGGACTTGATGCGAGAGCTGCAGCCATAGTGATGCGAACTGTTCGTAATACTGTGGATACTGGACGGACAGTGGTTTGCACCATTCATCAGCCAAGTATCGACATTTTTGAAGCTTTTGACGAGGTTCATTCTATTGCTGGATTCTAGCTTTCAAACTTGGCACGCTACTTTTTCAGTTGGTTTCATTTTCAAAGTATGTGATGTGATCTCTCTTGGTTTTCCACCGCAGCTACTTCTCATGAAACGAGGAGGTCGGGTTATATATGGTGGGAAGCTTGGCCTCCACTCAAAGACTTTGGTGGACTACTTTCAGGTATAATGTAAATGGATGAGATGATTTTTTCTGCTACGACAGGTGATTAAAATCAGAACGCAAAATGAGATGATTCCTGAAGTAACGGTTAAACTAAAAAAATAGTTCCTCATGTCTAAGCTTACATTTCAGAAATTGGGCAGACAGCAACTAATTTACATTCATATTGGTTTTCAATTGATCAGGGAATCAGAGGTGTTTCTCCAATTCCTGAAGATTATAATCCTGCAACCTGGATGCTTGAGGTTACTACTGCTAGTGTCGAAGAAACAATGGAAGCAGACTTTGCTGAGTTATACGCAACATCTCAGCAGTACAGGTGAACAACCAGATTGAAAACCCTACCATAACTGATGTGTTCAGTTTTTTAATATGATTAAAACTCATGTTTTTTTTTCTTTTTTTAGGGAGGTGGAAGCTTCAATTATGCGTTTGAGCGAACCTCCTCCTGGCTCCGCACCAATACAGTTCTCAACCAAATTTGCACGAGATCCATTGTCTCAGTTTCTGATTTGCCTCAAGAAACAGTCGCTTGTATATTGGAGAAGTCCACGATACAATGCAGTGAGGTTGTTCTACACTACGATAGCCGCTATAATATTGGGCACGCAATTCTGGGGCATTGGTTCTAAAAGGTATATCCCCTTCTCCTTCTTCTGATAGAAGCTGCTATTCGTATGAAAACCGACTCCTAATACCCTCCCGTTTTTTTTACTATAGAGACACAACTCAAAGTTTGTTTACTGTAATGGGAGCCATGTACGGTTCGTGTATATTCCTCGGTGTTAGCAATGCTTCTACGGTGCAGCCAATAGTTTCAATCGAGCGAACAGTGTTCTACAGAGAGAAGGCAGCAGGAATGCACTCGCCATTAGCTTACGCAGCAGCACAGGTTGGTACCCGGTTCCTTATTATGCCCTAGTTTTCGTAACATTCATTAGTAGTCTTTTGACAATTCTTTTCCATTACAGGGTATTGTGGAGGTCCCATACATTTTCGCTCAGACAATTCTATACTGTTTCATAACATACTTCATGATTGGTTTTGACCAAAACGCTGGTAAATCCTACAATTCTGCTTCACATCCATTTCCCCTTTTGAATGATCTCAACAGCAAGCGGCTGTGTTAACATGTTTCATCGGATCCAAACATGGCAGGAAAATTCATCCTGTATATGGTGTTCATGTTCCTAACGTTCACCTACTTCACATTCTGGGGCATGATGGCCGTGGGACTAACCCCTAATCAGAACTTGGCTGCGGTGGTCTCTTCTGCATTCTATTCTCTTTGGAACCTTCTATCTGGGTTTCTCATCCCGAGACAGGTAACAAATTGTCACGAATAAAAAATGCTGTCGTTGTTTGTTCCTTCCTTCATTCTGCAGCTAAGTGAAAGCACGTGGTTTGTGTGTTGCAGTTCATTCCTGTGTGGTGGATATGGTTTTACTACATCTGCCCTATAGCATGGACCCTTCAAGGGATCATCTCGTCTCAGCTTGGCGATGTGGAAACCATGGTTCAAGGGCAAGGGTTCCGGTTACCGGTGAAAGATTATTTGAAAAAGAATTATGGGTACGGGACGAACAAGATAGGACCTTCGATTGCGGCGCTGCTGGGGTTTAATGTCCTCTTCTTCTCTGCTTATGCTTATTCTGTGAAAATGATAAACTTCCAGAGAAGATAGCCAAGAGGAACTCTGGATGGGACAAAGCTTAGTTCAATCTGTTCAGCTGGAGGGACATAGAATGCTATCCTAATGGTCACGTTTCATATTATTTTGGTTTGGTGTATATGTTAGGGGGATTTTGGGAAGCTGAATTGTTAAAGGGTTTGAGGTTTTGAAATTCTAATAAGGTCTTCTTAAATTGTAGTATTGTAGGAAAGTAAGAAAATTTGGCTCTGGTGTGCAACAATCAACAGTCATAGTGTTGGATCATTTGTAGAGTATAACTTCAATCATCATGCACTGTTGTACAAAAATTCGTAAGTTCAGCCAATAACCAACTCGGGGTGTCAACTCCTACAAAGGGTAATGGCAGAAAATAAGAACGACGTGCAAGAGTATGTGCTGCTTCGTTTGAACAAATCTAACCTCAAACTGTGAGTTTCGAGCCAGGAACGTTGTGCATCCTTTGATAAGTTCTCCAAACTCTGTTACACGCGACACTTCTTGCGCATCTGATTCAAATACCACCACTTCCTTGCCCTCCATTTCCACCCATCTCAGAGCTTCCAGTAGTGCCTTTGCTTCCGCTTCCCAACTACACCACCACCCCTTGCCATTCGATCGAAACGCTAACAACTGCCCCTCACTATTTCTCAGCACCGCTCCCTTTCCCACCATTCCGACATCAGCAAATGTCGTTGTATCCACATTGCATTTCGACACAACCATCCCCGGTAGGTGTCATTTCTGGCATCTCTCCTTCCTTGTAGCTCTTCTCACTTCGTCGCTCTCGCGGATCCTCAACCACATCGCTAGCTCGTCAAGCGCTGGTCTAGTAATCCATTCCGGTGACGTGACTTTCCTACTCCACACTCTCGAGTTCCTCTCGCACCAAATAGCCCACACGATAACCATAACATAGCTGAACTAGCCAACTTCCAATTGAAATTTGGAATCCTTACTTTAATTGAATTAATCATTTAATATGATAGAAATTTCTAAAACTATATGTAATCCGTCCCTCTTCTCAAATGAAGGGTTCTTAGGCCAATAACAACAAAAGTGAAAAAAGCTGTGAGTCTTTAATATACTGGTCAGGGGCGCGATACGATTTTGATTCGGATTACAGAGAAGAGAAAGGCGCCTCTGCACTCTGCACTCTGCAGCAAGAATGAGATCAGCAATGGTGCAATGGAAATCAGCAAAGCCAGTCCTGTACTCAATGCCTGCTTTTGTACGTTCTACTTCCTACTGGACGCCACAGCAGGAGCATCAACTCCTCCTCTTCCTTCTTAAACCACCCTCACCTTTCTCAGAAGAGCAACAACTCCTTCATTTCTTCCTCCATCAAACCCTAAAAACCAATGGCCTTCCCTCCCTCTTCCGGCCGCCGCAGCAGCAGCAGAGAGCCGGTCGATGTCTTTCTCCGGTTCGTCCTTCCGTATGTCTTCGAAGAAGGGAATCTGGTGAGTTAATTTCAGAATCCTTAATCTCTTGTGGTTTTTTTGTTTCCTTCTTATTTGTTTCTTCTTCTTTTTGCTCCTCTTCCTATGATTGCAGAAACTTCCAGATATGTTTTCCCTCAAACACGGCGAGAAACTCTCCTCAACCGTCACCATTTCCCTGCCGGACGGTGCTCAGTACTCCATCGGCCTCAAGAAAGAATCTCGAGTGCGGATGTATTTTGTAGACGGCTGGGCTGATCTCATGGCGGCTCACTCCATCGGTCTGTACTACTTTTTGATGTTCGAGTATCTTGGTGATTGAAGCTTCCGCTTGATTAGGATGTTTGACAGAAGCTGCTGCACCGCTCTTCTCCACGAAATCGGAGATCAACAAGACCCCACGGATCCGAGTCTGAAAGAGAATGTGAAGGAGAATCATAGTGGCGCTGCTGGCAAAAGAAACAAGAGAGATTTGGGAAGCACCAGCCGCTCGAAAATGCCCAAATCTGCTGCGGAAATAAGCTTCAGAAACGGTACTAACAAAAATTCAGAAATGTGTGTTGATTTTTTATTTTTTTATTTTCGTTTGAAAGTTGAAACCCTTTTTTTTAAATTTGCAGAGGGAGATGTGTCGAGACAGTTGCTGGATGAACTAAAAGCCCAAGGAACAATCACCTGGAAACTCAATTTCGAGTTAGCTTCTCTGACTGACAATAGCAAGAGACTCGCCATGGAAACAATGAATCGGAAGCTCCAGCATCCTTCCTTCCTTGATGTTATCAATAGCACCAAACTGGTTCGTGTTGGACTTGTAAGTAAGGAAGTAGAAGAAAAACTTCACCCATCCTCTTTCCCTTTTCATTTCCCCGCATCCAGCGCTCATTTCCTGTGATTCCTGCTGCAGCTTGTCCCCAGCAAGTTTATGAAGAAACACATGCCTCACCTTGGGAGCACACAGACCACAGAGGAGGAGGGGATTCTGCAACTGTATGGTGGGGGAGAAGACGATGGAAGGTTGGGATCTATGTGTGCAACTCGGGGAGTTGCTACTTGAGAAGTGGATTCTATAGGTTCGCTGGAGATAACTCGTTAAAGGATGGAGATTTCTGCCTGTTTGAGCTGCTGGAGAAGAAACCCTGTCTGCTCAGAGTTTCCATCTTCCATGTCTCTTGGTAAATCATGAAATTTGCAACTCTTGGATGGATGGAGTAGTTTGTGAGTGAGTTCAGCACTCTGTTTAGGAGTGTACTTAAGTTTAAGTTGGCTGATTCCTGTTTTAAGATGATAGTATCCTATCTTTAAATCTTTTGCTTAGAATGGCTATGAACACTGCTGCTGCTAATGGTATGAGAACTTCCTGTTATGTAAAAAACCGAGCTTAGGATGTTGAACCAGAAGACGAATGGCTGTTTAATGTTTATCAAACTGTATTACTAATTTGCCAATTATAGCATTTGCATTTTACATTATTGGCCATATATATATATGAGCTGACTTCAAATTACGAAAGGTTATCAGAATCCGTAGAATGTTTGAGCATTTCTCGATCTTAAGGTTACTAGAACACGTGAATATTTGACAAAACACTAATGAGCGAGGAACCAAGACTTTCAAACTCATGTTGTTCAACTTGTAACTATTAACAAACCAACGGCGGAGAATCAAAGACTTCAGAAAAACTTCAGAAACTAAAGTCAAATATTCGATGACTATTTTGGACAATTAAAAAGAGTTTAGATATCAAACTGTAGAACTCAAATATTGGAGGACTGATTTAAAAGAAGTAACAAAGCTTATAGTGAGTTTGGGTTAAATTAAACCCACTATTAATCCCCAACTCAAGGTATCAACTTCTCTTCTCTCATCGAATCGATCCAATACGACGCCGACTCCGCCGTCTCCCGCCTCGCCGTGAAACCAAGCCGATCCGATTTCTCCCTGCTCCCGATCAGCTTGATCGGAAACCTGAACAACACATCCAGAAACTCCCAATTCGCCAACTCCCTCATCTCCGTCTCCACCAACCCTTCCTCCGCCACGATCTCATCCCAAACTCCTCCCAACCCTCCCATCGCCGCCGCGAACCGAAACCCCTCATCCAGCCCCTCCACCGGCAACGGCACCCCAATCTTCTCCGCAATCACTGCCCAGATCTCCCTCCACGAGAAACCCGACCCGTTTACCGAATTCAACGCCCGCCCACCCGTTGACTGAACCCGCTCATCCGTCGCAGCCCAGATATGGTGCTCCGCTACCAAGCTCGAATCCGACCCGTCAATGTACTCTTCCTCCCAACACTCCCTCGTCCCTCCGAACACAAACGGCAGATTCATCCGCCGACAAATCGTGCCGTAAACGCACAGACTCCCGATCACGTTATACATCGACGTCGTCGAATACCCCATCACCAATCCGGGACGGATCACCGACCAACCCACTTTTTCCCCTTCTAATTTCTCCATCAACAGATCCTCAAGAGAATAGTAGAAATTGAACCCATCTTCAGCTCTAGGGCAATCCTCGTCGTAGAAATGACGAATTCCTCCCCCGTTCACAAAGTCCCGCAACGAAATGTAATGCTTGAGCCCAGTCTGAAGCGAGACGTGCTTAAGAGACTGAGGATTGGAACAGAGGATGGGCTCCAGGGCGTTGGAGATCATGGATCGGTTTTCATCGCAGCATTGCTTGGAATCGAGAGGGAAATTGCTGGCCCAGGTGACCCAGAACAAGTGAGTGACGAAGTCGGAGATTGGGGAGAGCTTGGTTTGGGTATCAAGAGGGTTTAGGAGGTCGCATGGGATGAATTGGTAGTCCGGGCTCTGGATTGGGAGCTTGTCGGGTCTTCTGGAGACGCCGTAGACTGTCCATTTGGAGGTGGAGATCAGCTTCTTGGCTATTTCCCTTCCGACTAGGCCTGTTACCCCGAATATGACGGCAACATTTTTGGCAGGGTAGGAAGAAGCTTTGTGGGTTGGCTCTGTTTCACCGTTGGAAGCCATTGGTACGGAAACTCAGTTCAAAGTTCAGAGCCATTTATACAGGTAGCGAATGGCCAAGTGCTTGCTTGCTTGCTTTTGTTTTAGTGGGGTATTAGTTTAAGCCATTCGGATAATCTGGCAGGCTCCAAGCTGTGGAATTGAAGGTCAATAATTTGACTTGGGGCAAAATAAACGAAGATTTTGTGTTAGTTAATAATTGGGTTCTTGTCTTTCGCAATTTTCAGGAATCACAGGCCAGGAATGATGGGGGTTATGAATTCAATAAGAAGCTTGCAACTTAAGAGTTGGCTTTTTCAATTAAGAACCCACAATGTAAGATCAAAAAAATTAAGAACCCACATGGTTTCACTCAGACAGAGTGGCTCTAGGCAAGTCAGCACACGAGATCATGAATTCTGCCTTTACTTCACAGCCTGCAGATGCGACTGATTCTGGCCCTACGTTAATGTTTCCTCCCAACTTCGGATCTCATTCCGATGCTCTGTGTAGTCAGGATTTTATGATCTTCAGTTGAAATGAATTTCCATTAGGCTACAAGAACAAGTTCCTCTCTTCTTGTTTCTGCAACATTCGATTCCATATCCCTCTTTCTTCCTTAAACAACAAGTAATCGATATCCCTCTTTCGTATGCTACAAGTAATCCATCGCCAATTACAGTTAAGCCATGTAGCGTGGGAATCCTTCCTTGTCTGTTTAAGATCCCAATTAGTTGGAAGCCAGCTTTCTAATTTTCTCCCTCAATTTAGGAGCTAGCTTGGTAGTAGACTAGTAGTTAACAAACAATTAAAAAAAATTAGCCTAAATCGACCAATTTCACATCTTTTTGGGTCTCGATGCACAATTCAATGAAAAAAATCAAAATTGCGTTGAATTGTGTCCAGGGATCATGTATGCTAACATTCAATGATGCATGAACCTTTGAAACAAAGATTCCTCCCCAAGTGAACTTGCCAGCTGATGATTATTCTTGTGTCTCTACAAATTGGAACCATAACTTCCAGTAATTAGGTAAGACATCTTAAGCTTAAACATGTCTGCTTAATGTTGGCCGACAAATTCTTCATGTCTGTCTCACCACCTAACCCAAGAAGAAAAATAACAGCTACTCTCAACAGTAAGCTAAAAAAACTGATAATACCAACTCATTGCGATATAACAACATTGAAGACATCAAGAGAGACTTCCTATGTACATAAACAGGTTGAACATTACAAATTCTGTTACTATGTAGTATAGTACACATTCGAGCTCTTCTTTCTCGTATTGTCGTTCCTGGAACTGAAATTTCAGTCAGGGATGTTTCATTTGCCTGCCAATTGATTGCCGCTGGTTCTATGTTTCAAACCGTTGCAGTGCTTCATTATTCAGGAGACTTCAGATTCGGAATGCAGTTAGCTGGCTAGGAGGTGAACAATCCGGTAAAGGGTTTGATCCCCGGGTATATATTCATTTGATCTGAAGTTTCAGAGATTAGCAAACAAATGGAAACAGAAATGAAAGGGACACCTGAGGTTTTGGCTAGAAAAAAGTGTTACCTTGCGGAACTTTATAAACAAAAAAGCATGCAGAGATAACAATGTAGCAGAGAACAAGAACCACCCCTTTCATGTAATGCGAGGTTCCATCCTGCAGAAGAGCATTTCGACTAGTTAAAAGAGCGATCTGTACGAAATATGAACACAACTGAACACAATCCAGTTGTGGAAGGATGTTGCACCTGTAAGGTGAACGCCGTGATGATAATCGTGAATGCTAGACATCCGGTCTCAAGGAGGCTGAAATCAAGGTCCATATCGACATGCATGATCCAGGCAACTAGTACACAAAAGGGTACCTAACATGAAAGGAAGAAACAAAGAGTTACAAAAATCGTCACCAAGAGTGGTTCTAACTTTTGAGCCTATGTTGCTCGTCTTACCACAAACATTGAAATTTGAGTTGCAGATCCCAGAGCAACTCCGAGGGAAATGTCCTGCGTATGTGCATATAAAGGCAAGTAAGATAACTGAGTAAGAACAATAATAGGTCACCAGTGTATGGGGCAGGGTTGTTACCAGTTTGTTCTTGAAAGCAAATATGATGGATCCAGCATGTTCTGCTGCATTCCCAACAATCGGCAATAAGATTATGCTGATGAAGGTTATAGAAATCCCCCAAGAATCTGAAGTGGACTACTCATAACAACAACACAAGCATATCCCAACAAATGAGAACTTGCAAGCATAGCCACATTTTCAATTTTGAACAAAGTATACAAGGAAAACCAGCTATATTATACCTCAATTGTGCCCACTACATATTCAGACAACAAAGCTATGAAAACTGTCATGCCAACCAACCATATGAAGGCACTCCAGAATCCAATCACCGCTCCATCTTCTTCTTCCTCCTCCTCCAGTTCCCCATCTTCCTGTCATTCGATCAAGTGACAGGGAGATTTGACAATGCGGTCAATACAAAGGGTATCAATCAATCAAACCCAATACCGACCTGTTGGGACTCAAAGAGCTGCCTGTGGGTTTTAAGCTGAAAGATTATGTATCCAGCGTATGCCACAAGCATGAAAATGCTGCTTACTCTTGACAGCTGAAGGGTAGAGGAGGAAGTAACTGCACCTTGTCCCGTTGCATATCTGAACATTAGTGGCAGTATGTGGCACAACAAGCCCAGTAATAGAAGTAGCGAGTTCACATCAGCCTGCTTCTGTTCATACCATTAGAAACAAACCCATCAGTTTGCAATGGAGTTAAATTAAAAAGGGGTTCTTCTCAAAAGTGGGCTTACTCTGTCATATCTCTGTTCCTTCTTGATGTTAGCCAATCCTCCACAGAGAAGAGAGCTCCCAAGAACAAGTAGGAGATTGGAGAGAATTGAACCCAGCAAGGAGTACTTGAGGACATGGATTTTCCTCTGGTAGAGTGCTAACAATGCTATAATCAGCTCTGTTGCATTCCCGCAAGTTGCATTCAGTAGCCCCCCAACTGGTACAAATCAAATTTTACCATTCAATTAAGAACTTGAATTGTTTACTTGATCCAAAACCAAACGAAAATCTTTATCTTTTGAGGATCTGTACCTGTTGGACCAGTGAAGCAAGCAATTTGTCTGTAAAAGCACATGCATTACACCCAAAACAAAACGACAATCAGAAATCCAGAACCGAATGCAGTAAATAAGGAAACAAGAAAACGAAACTTCATGGAAATGACGCTGCACGGCAATAGAGATTTTGTACTCAGTGAGGAAGCTGACGCGTTCAGCGAGTGGGGCCAGTCCAAGCAAACTACACGCGAATATCCATGGCTGCGTGGCACATAAAAACGACAGCTCAGCACGACACGTGTAATTTCCCAACTAAGCAAATCCTAAATTAGCGTAGAAATGAAAACCCAAAACCCTCGATAACAGAGGACCTTAAACTTTAAACAAATTGCAATTAAGAAAAATGAAATTACCCGGCCGAAGCCGTAGAGATCGGCGAGGATGGCGATCGGAACAGCCGGAAAGAGGACTGCGAGCTTGGTCCCGAGAACCACTTGCTTAAGATTCGTGATAAACCCCTTCCCCTTCTGGAACTTACTGTTACTACATTCGGCCGGCGGTAGCGCTTTGATGAATCCGCTATCGTTATTAACACTACGCCGAATTTCATCCGCCTGGCGTCCGATTTCATTGACCGGAGATTCGACGAGGATCGAGACCTCCAGGTCAGCACTAGAGCTCTGCATAATGTGTGTATGGTTAGGGGTTTGACCAACAGAGAAGCGATATTTCTCTGTTGTTTGACTTTGTTTTCTTCTTCGAATATTATAATTTTTTTAATAACAAAAATTTGAGGGAGGAAACTGGAAAGGGAAAGGGGTGATTACTGATTTATATATAAAAATAAATTGCAGAAGAAAGAAGTCTAGGTGGCGTTTCTGGATACTTGGCATTGATAGTGAAACTTCCTTGAAGTTTCTTTTAGGGTAAAAACTTTATAACTTTGGGGGTATCTAAGTATGAGTCATGTAACAACGTGGTCACCTAACTATGTTTTGTAAAAGCGTGGTCACTTTTGTAAATCATAACCGACATGCATCTCCGACGATTTTTCACTGAATCTCTTGTGAATTTGCTAGCTCAGAGAGCAACATCAGCCAACAAAATAATATTGTTAACATGGAGAAGATGGAATAAAAATATTTTGTTCCTGATGTGACCCTCTGAGCTGGCAAATTTACTGGAAATTCGGTAAAAAAATCGACGAAGATGCCTATCCGTTAAGATTTACAAACTTATGTGACCACGCTGTTACAAAACATAGTTAGGTGACTACGCTGTTACATGACCCATACTTAAGTGACCACCAGTGTTTTTGACCCTTTGTTTTAGTCTCAGTCTTCATTTTGTTGGTTAGTTTTTCTTGTACACTTTTGGGTTGTTTGGTTCAGGATCAAAAATTTTGACGATGCATGAGAAGTTGTGAGACGGGAAACGGGTTGGGTATGAGTATCTATACGTACTTATAATTTCAAAAAAAACTTCATATCATATGGGTAATGGGTTTCGCTACTCATATGAAATGGGTAGTGGGTAACCCATATTACCCATGATTAAAAACTTACGATGAAAACTAAAATTTCAATAAACTTAAATCCCGGCTAATTTAATTCATAGTTGATGATTCCTTACAAGTTTAATCACATTACCACGTCCATTAAATCATTACATAAACCGACAATTCTGCATGTATATGTAACGGGTAGAAACCAAGGACAGTACCCATATGCGTTTTGATCGTCAAAACTCGAAATCGATGATAGAAAGCAAGAAATTGAGAAAGTAGAATTGTAGAAAGTAGAAACAGGACGGGAGTATGTTGACAGTGTGGGCTTGGGCCATTTAGGAGATAAGTTAATCCTGGGTTAGTGCCATTTACTATATAGGATTAGAAAATAGGAGTACTGGACGAGGGTGGTGTTGTGGGTATTTTGGGTACTCACGGGTATACCCATATGAGTAGTGGGTACCCACTACCCAAAAAATGGTTAAATTTGATCACAAACTACTATCCGTAGCGAGTTATGGGTACCCAATACCCACAAAATTCCGGGTTGGGTATGCGGGTACCCACTACCCATACCCAATATTCCCACCCTTGGTTAAATGTGGTAGGAAGTTAGGTTTGGCAATGGGTATCCACGAGTTTGAATACTATGTATTCACTATCCACTCGTTTATTAAACGGGTATTACTTGTACTCGCTCCACGAGTTTAAACCGGTACAAAATTCAAACCATCTCTGCCTCTGAATGAGTATCGGGTGAACCTCAATTAATCTCCTTACAAAAATAATTTCAAGATGGAGCTATGATTTTTAGAGCATTAGGGTTTCAAGAGGGAACGACGAGTTGTTCGATCGATGAGTTGAAGTGAAAAACTGAATGATTGAAGGAGAAATTGGATCTTCCCTCTTTCCAAACAAGCACATTTCCGTGTCTTTGATGCGAAATTCAAAGGTCAAAACGCAAAGAAGGACTTAACATTGAACCAACATAATCTCATCAACTATGAACACCACCCGAAATAGCCCAAACACGAGATGTAAATAGTTATAAGAAAGCTAACTCAACATCTTCTTACATGTCAACCTCAAAAGTTATGTTCATTTTACTATATTAGTTAAAAAACAATGTAGAAATTTCGATCATCCTTATTTCGTCATTGACTATATATATATATATATATATCCTTACTCTAGCCTACTCATTTTTTGCCCAATTCAGATCTGGAATCCTGCAGGCTTTGTATATATTTGCATGATTCTTGCAATTCACGCCCTCATCTGCTGCAGGCTGCAGCAAGAAGAATCCCCCCCCCCCCCCCCCAAAAAAAAGGGTTGGAGTAAATTTGAAGGCTCATAGCTTCCACATTGACATGGCGGCTTTATTTGATGAACAACCAACGGACTCTTTCCTCTTTTCATGTCCCTTTCTGGGAAATAACTAACTAATAAGATCTTGTACGTACTACTATCATATATTGCTATCGATCTGCTGTGGAAATTAAACAGTTTTGTGATCAGTAGCTTCTCCAAAGGAAACTACCAAGTGCAGAAAGAAGAGTGCAGAAGACTTGAGAGTATATGGTCCATTAACTCTTCAAGAGAGATGGGTTTCATGAATTTTAGTAAGGCCAATAATATAATTAATTATATTATTAATCGTGCCAACATCAGTTTAATTAAGCAGAAGAGGCCACACACACCATATTAGACTGTTCCTTGGGAGATGGATGGAATCAAGTTCTTGTAATAATAAAATAATGTTGGATAAGTTAATCTTAAGAATCGTATTAGTTAGATGATTCAAAACATAATATCAAACTACTTCTATTAATCTTGATACGTACGTACGTTGCAAACCAAACATATATTCCTGCACGATGCCGTTTGCAAGGCTGATTAGGGCCGCTTAACGAACTTGAACGTCTCGAAATTATTCATGTTTGGTTCGTTACTTTTTATTGAAAAAAAATAGTACTTTGCTCTTTCTACTTTGTCAACTTAATCAATAGCTCATGCACTATAAATCACTCTTCTGACCCCCTCTCTTACTTCAACCATGTTGTTTTTATGAGTCCTTCCATCCCAACTTAAATCTGGACACATCTGCACGTCGATAGAGAGAGATTTCGGAGGTAGAAGACGAAGAGTTGATCGGGAAGGCAATGAGGGAGGTATCGTGAAGTGTGCGATGGGAAACAAAGAATTTTAAAACCACACGTTTCATCCTATATACTTATATATATTAGTAGATTTCCGATTAAAATTAGTCAACTAAAATATGACTCTAAAAGCTGACCCGATGTGACGAATGCACATTAATTAACATCAAAGACACGAAAGTTGGGACAAAATGATTGAAAAGAAACAGTGGTTGAAGTAGAAGGGGATAAAAATAGTATTTATAATGTAGGGGCTAAGGCTATTATTCAAGTTAACTCTCGAACTAGTACTTGAATCAGCTCGTGAACTTATCGAGTCGAGCAAAACCTAACTCATAAGTCATTTAAAATTATTATATATATATATATTGACCGACAATATATACCTATGGACTAAGATCTAAAGACGGCAGAATTTGTTGGAATTATGAAAAAAAAATGATTGATTAGAGGGAAGCCGTAACTCCCTTCCTTCCTACAGCCAATTTGGATCAAAGTATTATAAATACATATATCATATACGTGTCAATATAATAGCAGTAAATTAAAGTAAGCAAACATGATCATATTGAAGATGATGATGACGATGATGATGATAAGTTATTTGAGCATATCATCATCAGCTTCCGATTACGAATTCACCAAAATTTGCAACGCAGCCGAAGCTTCGGATTATTCGCAGGAAGCAACCCGAAACGCCATGGATAATATACTGAATCAGGTGTCCATTTATTATCCGCAGTACCACCTCTTCTGCGAGGATGGAAACAAGGAAAACTACGAGATGCATGGTGAAGCTACTTGTGTTTCTGATGTCGACTGCTACGGTTGTGTCCAGGCGGCCATTGATTACCTGGTCCCCGCTTGCGGCGACAGGCTTGGCGCTCAGGCCACCGAGACATACGGTAGATGTTTCCTCAGGTTCGAGAACTACTTCATTTACGGGTGTCCCTACGAACACCCATGAGGATGATGGTATTTCAGTAGGGGCGGATTTGGGTGGGCTCAGGTCGCGGCCCACCCCACTCTCGGGTATAGAGATATGAAATTATGTATATTTTCGTGTTTGTAAGTAGACTGGTCCAGTGATTTTGTAGATTGAGCCCAATACATATGAAATGGCCCAATGTTTTAATTTATTATGGATCCGTACAGCATAAGATGAAAAAGATCACGTTGTCCAAATTTTCTGGAAACGGGTCGTTAGATATATTTGGGTGATTAAACTGAATTTGGTGACTGAATATTAAACATAGTGGACTATGTGATAAAGTGTAAGAGTATATTTCTTGGGTGATTAAATTGTAAGTTTGTTATTCATTGGAGAGTGAATATGAAAGAATGATAATTGGGTGATGAAAATGTGAAAATGAGTATTATGGGTGATTAACCTTACATTTTGTTGTTAATTGGTGATTGAATATGAAAGCATGATAGTTGGGTGATGAAAATGTGAAAATATGTATTTTGGGTGATTGACCTGTAAGATTTTATTTATTAGTGTCTGGATATCAAATAAAGATAGTTGGGTGATGAATATGTGAAAATATGTATTTTGGGTGATTGACCTGTAAGATTTTATTTATTGTCGTGTGAATATCAAAGAAAGTAGGATAGTTGGGTGGTGAAAATATGTTTTTGGTGATTGAACTGTATTTTTTTTGTTAATTGGTGACTGAATATCAAAGAAAGATAGTTGGGTGATGAGAATGTGCACTACAACAGTACGGGAGAATAGTCACATGTCGGGCTGAAAATAGTCCCAGGCTCGGTCCTGTGTTAGAATCAAGGGGTCGTTTGTTTCGGGGTATTGTTTTTAGGGGAATGGAAAAATTGAGTTTTAGGGGAAATAAGATTTATGGTATAGCTGAATTACATTGTTTGGTTTAATTTAAATATGCTTTTGGCCACTATTAAAAAAAATAAAAAAAATTGAACAAATAAAAAGAGAACATGGATAAGACAATTATGCCCTCATCTCCTTTATTGAGATCTAATATTCATCCTCACCCACAACACTACAACAACCAAAACAAATGACCCAACTTTGACCACAAGTTCCGAACTGATGGCCGCTTCTTCCCCAGTGACCCACACAGCAGGCAAAGGAAGCTATCACAAGCAACGATCTAACATCAGTTGTTACTGCGGTCATCGGGTTGTCGTTCGTGCGATAGAGGTCGCAGAACCTCAATATCATCTTGCGCAAGGATTCTCCTGTTGGTTGCAGAATCGAGCAACAGACAAATGACCTGCTGAACTAGGTGCCACCACATGGCCATTACTTAAATAATAATTCAACTAAGCTCCCTATTGCTTCTCCTGGCCATTACTGAGACATAAAATGGGAGAATACAATTCAGTAAGTAGACATGTGTTAGCCTAACAAGATGACAGAGAACCAATTGACATCAAACGAAAGACACAAAGAGAAGTAAATCCAACTTCAAAGTTTCGTACTAGTTAATACTTTCCAATCTCATATGTCAAGTTCAGCAAGAAGACGAATTAGTCACAAAGTTAAGAATGCAGGGTCAACTAACAAGGACTATTATATCTATCAAGTAAGAGTTCCAGAACATTCCTTGTCAAACTTACTGAACCAATGACTAAACTACACAGAGGAAGCTTACACCTGCACTCACTAGTTTGAATGGAAAGATTAAGTATTGAAAGGGATCATAGTACTGTCCAAATTGCAGCAGTCATCACTATTTAGGAGCACGGATTTAGCATTATGTACGATACCTGTAAGTGAGACTGAGAAAAAGGAAGGACTAACCGTGTTGCTGACTCTGAAATTGGGGATTGGGAAGGTCTTCGGTGCTCGACAGAGATTCGAACCTGAGCGATGGCGACAACCTTGTGACAATCTTCCTCTGTGTTGTGTTCCTTTGACGACGAGGGATGACGGCGACAACCAGGAACTGAGGGTGAGGGGAAGACAGTGGTGCATTCGAGATCTTGAGAAACCTAGCACTCGGAAAACCCAGCCGTCGAAACGACCCTGGAGCAGAGTGGGAGTTACTGTGTTTGTCGGCGAAAATGGAGGAGGGAGTGACGAAGTGGAGATCGGAGCTGTTTTTGGAGTTGGGGACAAGGGCAATTAGGGAAATAGGGAAGAGCTTACTTAAGAATTGTTGTGGTTTTCCAGAATTTTTGGGGTGGAGATGATATTTGGACAATACAGGCTAGGGGGAAAAAGTGGGCCCTTGAGGAATTAAGAATGCAAACTCAACAATTCCCAAGGCTTAACAAACGGTGGAATTGAGAAATGCAGGGAATCTTGAAAACACTCTCAAACTTCCCCCCAACCAAACGACCCCCAAGAAAAAAACATAACCGAACTTAGGGGTCGTTTGTGACAGAGAATTGGTTTGGAGAGAATTCAATTCTCTAGAGAATTGAATTCTCTGAGAATTGAATTCTCTGAGATTGGCATTCTAGGCCATTTCGAAAATCAACCGTTTAGATGAGTGAATGTATGAGATTCTTGGGGTGAAAAAAATAAATATAAATAAAATAATCAATGTGAAAAAGACCAAAATACCCAACTTTACCTTATCCTCTTTTACCTTTTTCCCCTTAAAAAGGGTATTATTGTCATTGCCTCTTGAATTCACCCTAGAATGTCAAATTCTAGGCTTTGCATTAGAGAATTTGGAAGGGGTCCGAATTCTAGGATGGGCCCACTCCTAGAATTCAATTCTAGGCAATTCCGGGCACTTTTTTACGAAACAAACGATGAAATTTATTGAATTCTAGGATGAGGCCCAATTCTAGGCAATTCTCACCCCCGAATTCTCTGTCACAAATGACCCATTATACTACTGTTAATATATTCTTATTAAAATAATCATCCGCCTACCTGCTACTGCTATTTACTTGTACTATTTATACAATATGAAACGACACTAAACCCCAAACAATGCAACCCTTCCCTTAAAACAGCCTACTAATAATAGCCTAAGCACTGTTTGGTTTAATCTTAACACCAACTGCCAACTAATAACTAACTTAATAATTAGTCACGTGATTAATTCCTAACATCCTGCCTGCGACCAAAGTCGGTGCGACAAAGCTAGACTTGTCGTGGGCCGGTCCTTTCCAACAGAATGTAGGCGGCACAGGGGTTAATGGAGAACGTGTTGTCCCTTCCTCACGGCCAGAACTCGTCTGGCGACGTCTGCATACCCAACTCATAATACAATAAGACATTTGCATTGATAATTGAAATTTGAATACAAGTGTCGTTGTCGGATTTCACTCACCTACGAACTGCGTGTTGTCGTTAACGAAGTCATTGAGGTAGCCCAAACGAGGGGATCCGAAACCCACAAGAACCACAACTCTCTGGTGTCCTCATCCATCAGTCAGTACACATTGATACCCTTAAGCCGCAGAGAGACGGGGCAGGAACACGTCTGATGGCTTTCCCAAGCTACTTCCACTTCCATGTTATGCATGAGATAAACCCCCTGTCAAAGTATCGTCGTGCACGTACCGAGGATAAAAAAACCCTTTGTGAGAATGTTGTCGTGGGTAAGCACACTATTCCAATCAATCACCGCCAAACGTTACATTACGAGGCTTGCCTCAAAATTCAGCCAGAGAGAATGAGTGAATCCTACTCCCATCAGGTCATATTTGCGCCTTCTAACCATAGTTTCAGCATCCAGAACATGACGAACGGCTGCACAGTGCCTCTCCTCAAGTAGGCCACTGGCATCATATGTTGTCGAGTTCTGCGCATCAATAACTTCTCATTGCATACTTCTAACCCAATTAATATACGACATGCACGCAGGCAAACGTACCTGCTAGGCAGTGGTTGTGGTTGTAGTCCCCTGGTGATGAGATCCAACAATGCTGCCCTGATGCCAACCGGTACTCCTACACCCCACTAGGGTCACCAGGCAGAGATAAGGCCCTAGGACCTCACACAAGGCATAAAGAGCCTCGGATAGGCCATCTTCAAGCCCTAAAGCCAAGGTACGCTCTGAAATATAAACTAAGCCCATCCCTTGTAGGTAGAAAGGCTCCACGAGATGGAATGTTATTCCAGGCAAGGCTGCTAGCCAAGGAACTAAACCCTAGCAAGGAAGAACAACCTCAACCTGCTCCTAGCCTGACCTCCAGGAGCCCTGAAGAAGAAGTAGGCCCTTTGAGTGACCCTCTTGAAGCATTTCTGGAGTATAGGAGGAAGAGAGCTCGAGAATACCTGGCCTGGAGAGGAGAGCTTCCAAGGAATGACCCTGAGCCGAACCATGAGAAGAATTGGAGTCCAAGGCCCCGAGATGTGACACTTAGACCGACTCAACCCCTGATATGACCGAACCCGACTGCCCAAGTATCCGTAAGTACTCATACACTCCACCAGGGTCACCCGTCCAAGGAAGAACCTTAGGGCCCTACAAGAAGCTAATAGAGCCAAGGGAAGGCCACCTACAAGACCCCAAGCCCAGGTATGAGATAAGGTACAGGCTAAGGCCACCCCCTACAGGTAGGAAAGCTCAGGAGGAAGAAATGCCACACCAAGCCATGTTAGCTGGCCGAGTGTGGAAACCCTAGAGCTGAAGGTAAGCCCCGGCCGGATCCTAACCTCCTCTCCATGGACCCTGAAGATGAAGCACACTCCAGAGACCCTCTAGAGGAATTCCTGGAGTATAGGAGCAAGAGAGCTCAAGAGTACCTGGCCAAGAAGGGATGGCTACCTAAGACCGACCCGACGCCGAGTCCTGAGGAGAATTGGAGCACCTGGTTCCAAGGCACCACCCCTGGCCCGACCTTAGCCCATGAGAGTCACATATGGAGTTATCTGAGGCGATGCCCGAAGCTAGGAGAGGAAGCCCCGAGCAGAAATGAAGAAAGTCCCAAACCGGCCCCGCCCCGAGCCCTAGACCAAGAGCCGGGCCGATCGGGATTATTTTATGGAGATGGACGCCGTGCGGACCAAGCCTTTTGGCAAGGCCCTAGTCCTTGGACCAGCCCGGAGCATCAGGCCCCAAGGCCCGACGAAGGCCCGCCATTGAAGAAGAAGAAGCCCGGAGCCGAGCAAAGGCCCGGCCCGAAGACCGGCTGCCCGCCGAGTCCTAGTCCCGCCTGGACTAGGAAACCCTAAAACCGCCGGTTTAGGGTTTTAAGAGTTTTATTCCTATTTAGAGTTGGATTCTTGGATTTAAAGACTATTTAATTTTTTTCCTTTTTAGTAGGACTTGTTTAGGGGTTTTAGGAGTCTTTTTAGGAGAAGGACTTTTTATTTTATTATTATTTAGGAGTTAGACTTTAGGGAGGAGAGCTTGTTCCCTCCCTATAAATAGAGGCCGCCGGCCTCCATTGTAAGATACAACTTTTATGAAATAAACCCCCTTTGATAGAACTTTGTTCTGAAACCCTTGTTGTATCTGCATGTTGCGATACTGAAGGATCGACTTATCATCAAGAGCATCCATCTCTTGGCGTGGCGTCTTCGACTGGACACTTCTGGTTCCCGGCTGTTATATAGCCGACGGGTCAAAGTACTTTTCCGCCCCGGTTCCCGACGTTTCTACCTCGTTGCACGGTCTCAACTTGGGGTGGTTAGGGTCGTCTGCCCACGGTTGCAGCGGTTCACATCACCCCCGGAGAGCTACACCAGGAGATACTCGGAGGCCTACCTGAAGCTTAAAGAAGAAGGCCCGAGCGGAAAGAAAGAAGGTCCAAGGAGAGAACAGTCCCAAGCCCTAAACCGGCAGTCGGGCCGATCAAATGAGTTCTACGGAGCCGATCACGAAGAACATGACTTATGGACAAGGACCTCGCCACTGAAGCAGCCCGGAGCACGAAGCCCGCAACCGCCGCCCGAAGCAAGCCCGGCGCACGGCCGGTTAGGCCCACGACCGCCACCATGGCCCAATTGGCCCGAGCAGCCCAACCGTGGCCGAATTAGGGTTTTTGACCTAATTTAGGTCTTTTATTCTGCTTTAAAGACTACAACTAATATTTTATGTTTATTCCTTTTTAGTAGGATTATTTAGGGGATTTATGAGACTATTTAGGAATAGGACTCTTTATTTTATTATTATTTAGGAGTTAGACTTTAGGGAGGAGAGCTTGTTCCCTCCCTATAAATAGAGGCCGTCGGCCTCACTTTGTACTTACAACTTTTATGAAATAAACCCCCTTTGATAGAACTTTGTTCTGAAACCCTTGTTGTATCTGCATGTTGCGATACTGAAGGATCGACTTATCATCAAGAGCATCCATCTCTTGGCGTGGCGTCTTCGACTGGACACTTCTGGTTCCCGGCTGTTATATAGCCGACGGGTCAAAGTACTTTTCCGCCCCGGTTCCCGACGTTTCTACCTCGTTGCACGGTGTCCAACTTGCGGTGGTTAGGGTCGTCTGCCCACGGTTGCAGCGGTTCACATCACCTGGGAATGTGATTGGCCTCTCACTCTCATCGGCTTAGATGTCTCTAATCCATGTTGACATACCAGCCCTACAAAAGATGCAATGTCATTCGGCAACACTCAATTGGAATGCATGGTTTAGGGAATACGGGAAGAACACCTACACCACCTTCACTACTGCACGTACATTGTTCTGAAGTCTGGAATGTGAACTGCAAACTTGAAGCGATTCGACGACTAAAATAAGCATAAGGGTTGCAAAACTGAGTGACGGTTTAGTGTACTGCTAGCGGAGAAAGGTCTTATGTTATGTTGCTAATTGAGTAAGGTGGGAGGGTGGGGTAATTAAATTCTCGTATTAACGTTTTCGAAACTGGGATGGGCCCACATCAGAAAACTACTGGATCTATAAAGGCCATTGCATTGCATTTAGGGGTGGCTGGTTCGGTTTCGGTTTCCGGTTGACCGAATTAAAAACCTATTCGAAATCAGTTTTGGTGACCGATTAACCGAGTTCATCAACTCAAAAATGGCTGCGGTCATAGGTTTTAACCCATCGGTCACATGCCTCTAATTCGGTCATTGACCGATTTGGCCGATTTGGCCAATTTGACCGATTTGGTCGTATTTCCTCCTCTGTCCATCCTCTTTCCCTTTGACATTCCCGCTCCTCTTCAACCTTGTTTCACCGCCGCCAAAACAAACCCTAGCAGCAATCTTCTTCTCCTTCCCTTCTTCTTCCTCTTCCTCTAGATCCAATCTTCTACTCCTTCTTCTTCTTTCTCTCCAGAACAGATCCAATCTTCTTCTTTTTCTTCTTCTTCTCCCTCCTCTTCCTCTCCAGACCATGATACAGCAGCAATCTTCTTCTCCTTCCCTTCCCTTCCTCCTTCCTCCGCCCGCCGACCAAACCTCCACCCACCGAACAAGCCCTCCGCCGCCGACCCGCCCGCCGACCAAACTCTTCGCCGCCGACCCGCCCGCCGACCAAGACCCTCGCTCGCCGACCAAGCCCCTCGCTCGCCGACCAAGCCCCTCGCTCGCCGAACCAAGCCCAGATCTGCTTTTCTTCTTCTTCTTCTTCTTTTCTTCTTCTCAGATTCGAATCAGACCAAATCTGCTTCTTCTTCTTCCCTATTCTTTCCTTCTTCTTCCTCTTCTTCTCTTCTTCCCACTTTTCAGATTCGAACCAGATTTTCAGACCAAATCAGAGCCAGGCTATTCGGTTCGATTTGGTCAACTCGGTTGACCGTGACCGATTTGAATTCGGGCACGGTCAAACCGAATTCAAATCGGTCACGGTCACGGTCCCAGGTTTCGCCCGAACTCGAAATTAGTGACCGACCAAATTCGATTCAGTTTGACTGATTTAACCGAATAGCCAACCCTAATTGCATTAATTGATAGATGCAGAAGTTTTGTAAATAATGAGTGAGAGACGAGGACAAATCCGTCATTACAAGTTAGTCCTCCAGACTGAATTTTCAAAACCGCCATTTTGGGCCCAACAACGGTCTTGTCCAAAACATAGCCCAAAACTTGAAAAGTATAAATAACTTGCAAAGTTGAAAGTAATAGTAATCTAATTATGATTAATTTGTTGGAACGGTAAGGACAAAACATGAAATCATTGAAAAATGATGAATTAAGAAAGCCGTAACTTCCTTCCTTCCTTCCTTCCTGCACCTTTGGACCATAAGTATTATAAATACACATCCAAAACCAATCTATATAACATAATTAAACACATAAATTTCTGATACCAGTAATTAAAGAGTAAGGAAAAATGATGTTGGTAATATTTGTGTGTGTTATGATCAATTTCAGCGCTTTTGAGGGCTTACTACCATCAGTTTCTACTCACGATCACGACTTCACCAAAACTTGCAACGGAGCTGACACGCCGAATTATTCTCAGAAAGCTATCAAAAACGCCATGGATGACATACTCGATCAGGTGAAATCTTATTATCTGGAATACACTCTCTTTTGCCACGATGGAAACAAGGACACCTACTACATGCATGGGATAGCTACTTGTATTCCCGACGTCGACTGCTACGGTTGTGTCAAGGATGCCATTTTTTTTTTGATGAAGGTTGGTATGTATAAATATAATAAAGAATGAGGAGAGCCTATAGGCGTCTCAGAACAGAGGCAGGTCATGGGCATGTAAAGTCCCTACCTGCAACAAGCACTCACACACAGAAAGTGAGAGACCAGTAGAGCAAAAAATCATAGGGTCCTATGACAACAAAACAGAAGATGGAAGTGGAGAATTAGCCGTTATCGAACACCAGCTTTCTCCACTCTAATAAATCCGAAGCAGTAAAGTCACCGAAGGCGGAGAGCCAATCCCCAACATTAAACCAAATTGAGCGAAGAGTGTGAGCTGGAGGGTTGGCGGAGTCCCTGAAGATACGATCGTTACGCTCTTTCCAAATGAACCAAAGCACTGCATGAATGAGAACTTTCATCGCCGGAGAGAATCTCGACAGGCAGTTCAAGCTTTTCCACCCCCCAATAAGACCCTCCATCGAGGAGGGAAATGGTCCATGGATGGAAAGCTTTGAACTGAGAAGGGACCAGAGCTGCGAAGCGAACTCACAATTGAGGAAGAGGTGCTCTACTGATTCAAGATTGGAGTAACATAGGACACACCTGTTCACTAACGAGAAACCTTTCCTTTGGAGGTTGTCGATGGTCGGCACCTTCTTGTGAAAAAGGCGCCAGCAGAAGCAAGCAGTTTTTGGGGGAGCCGCCGGCTGCCAAATTACCTCTGAAGGGAAATCAATAAGGCCACTGAACTTATTTGCCACCAGGGAGCTGCGGAGCGAGGAGACCGAATATTGACCATTTGACTGGAGCGGTCAGCAGATGAAAGAGGGGCCTTCAGAGAGGTGGTCAAGAGGAATGGAGGCAAGGTGTAGAAGCAGGTTGTGCCATTCAGCAAGAGCTCCACCCCGAAGTTGATAACGAAGCTGAATTTTCCATTCTCGTCTATCTAAAACAGTAACAATATTAGAAATAGACGCTTCCAAGTGTTGTGCAGCTGCAGCAACCCTTGGATACACACTCGTTAACCTTACGCCCTGAACCCAGCAATCTAACCAGAAAGCACACAACCCACCCCCCGGATCGATAAAGTCGTAAGACCAGAAAGTAGAACTGAAAGAGACCACCCATTTCCACAAGGATAAACCAGCAGAACGTAATAGCCACACTGGCTGCCACTCTGACAATCCGGAACCACATTTAGAGATGATCATCTTTCTCCACCATGCATGGCGTTCAATCACAAATATCCAATGCCACTTGCATAATAGGGCGGTGTTGAGAGATCTCAAATCTTGGACCCCAAGGCCCCCGAGCCGCCTAGGGGTTTTCACAAGGGTCCATTTAATCCAATGAAGCTTCTCAATGTCTGAGACTCCGGACCAAAGGAATCGATTTTGGATCCTTTCCAAGGCGAGGATGATCGAGCTTGGAGCCTTAAAGAGAGATAGGAAGTAGACCGGAAGCTACGAGAGCACACTTTTTATAAGAACCAAACGGCCTCCAAAAGAAAGGAATCTCGCTTTCCAAGTTTGGAGCCGTTTTCCAAAACTAGCGATGACAGGATCCCAGAGCTTCCTTGTAAACCCTCGAGAGCCAAAAGGAAGGCCTAGGTAATTAGATGGAAAGGTAGCCGAGGAACACCCAAAAAGGTTTGCAAATCGAGTTGCATCTGGAACTTCTCCGACCGGGAACATTTATGACTTGTGAAAATTAATCTTCAATCCAGAGATCACTCGAAGTAGATAAGGATTGCAGCCAGGTTCCTAACCTGAGAAGCAGACGCCTTGCAGAAAACCAATGAGTCATCGGCAAAGAACAGGTGGTTAACCTTATCCCCGACGTTGCAAGGGTTCATGTAGAACCCGCTAACCAGACCATCCTCCTGCGCCCTCATGAGCATCCTAGATAGCACTTCCATGACAGAAATGAAGAGTAGCGGGGACAATGAGTCTCCCTGTCTAAGTCCCCGAGAACTTTCAAAGAAGCCCGCAGCCTCTCCGTTGACGAGGATCGAAAACCGAGCCGAAGAGATGCAAGCTGAAATCCAAGAAATCCACTTTTGGTTGAAACCCATGTGTTTGATTACCTTGAGAAGACATCCCCAGTTGACATGGTCGAAAGCCTTTTCGATATCCAGCTTGAAAACAAGGCCTGGGGAATCGCTTCTAATTCTCGAGTCCAAAAGCTCATTAGCAATAAGAGCCGCATCAAGAATCTGTCGACCACCCACAAAAGCGAATTGTTGCTCAGAGATGACCTGAGAGATGACTTTCCTGAGTCTACCTGCGAGGAGTTTGGAGAGAATTTTGTAGATTCCACCGACAAGGCTGATGGGGCGAAGGTCCCTAAATTCCTCCACGGTCTCCTTTTTGGGGATCAAAGTAATGAAGGTACTATTGACACAAGGTGGTAATAAAGAGTTCTCGGCAAAGTCAGATAATGCACTGAAAACATCTTGCTTAACAACCTCCCAGTTTTTCTTGAAGAATTCCATGGAGAAACCGTCCGGCCCCGGGGATTTGTTACCTTCACAACTCTTGACAACAATCTCAATTTCCTCATGGGTGAAAGGATTAACCAAGGAAGCCGAGTCCTCCGAAGAGATAGAATCAAAAGCAATGCTGGCTGGAAAAGGGCGAGAACAGGCAGGATCAGAGTATAAGGCACTATAAAACTGGACCGCGGCAGCTTTGAGGTCTTGCTGTCCATGAATTTCAAAACCATCCACCCAAATCCTGTCAATGGAGTTGAAGCGCCTTTTGGCGTTGGCAATCCGATGAAAGAATCGAGTGTTTTTATCTCCCAAGCGAAGCCAGAATTCTTTGGCTTTCTGAGCCCAGCTTATCTCCTCCAACTTCCAGAGGAAATCCAAATCGCATTTAAGTGAAATACGAAGGAGTCTATCACTGTCAGAAAGAAGACCTTCCTCCTCCTCAAGATCCAAGTTCCTGATACCCGAGAGCTTGGTGCTAATTTCAGACTCTAACCTCTTGAAAACAGTAGAATTCCAACCTTTCAGCATGGCTTTAAGTAACCTCAGCTTACGACTAAGTTCTATTAACCCCACATTCCTGCCAGGTTCGTGGTTCCAAAACTCCTCCAACATCGGCCTGAATGATCCATGTTCAAGCCACATGTTCTCGAACCGCCAAGGTCTGCAAATCCTAGGAATCGAACCACACTCAACGATCAAAGGGGTGTGGTCGGAGCAGGTTCGTGTACGTGCCACGAGATTGCAGCCCGGATATTGAGAATCCCAATCCAACGAGATGAAAACTCTATCAATCCGAGATTGAGTAGGGGAGGAACGAAGGTTGGACCAAGTAAATGAGGCGCCTCGCATATGTAACTCGATCAGACCGAGATCTTCACACCATTCGTTAAGCCAACTCATCTCTAACCTATTGGGAGAAGAGCTCGTGGAGTCCTCTGGAGAGCGAATAAGATTGAAATCCCCAAGGAAACAGAACGGAAGAGACCACCATCCTGCAAAGAGGCACAACTCTTGCAGAAAAACAAGTTTGAGGCAATGATCACAAGGCCCGTATGCGTTAACCAAAACCCAACTGAAGTCATCAAATCGAGATTTCAGAACGGTGATGAGGGAGTATGTGCCGATCCACTCTGCTTCAATATCAAACAAGGAGTCTGCCCAACAAGTCAAAATACCACCTGACGACCCCGTTGCTGGTTTAAAGGCCCAGCTCCATTCAGATGTTCCAACCAAGCTTTTCAGCAGCTGATCATCAAAAGCATCTAATTTTGTTTCTTGAAGACAAATAATCGAAGGCCTCATTTCTTTGATACGCTGCTTGATACGATACCTTTTGTCCTTGAAGCCTAAGCCTCTGACATTCCATGAGAGAATGTTATAACTCATCTGAAATGGGCGAGGATGGGGCACATCTTACACTTCGAGGAGTTCGATGACCCAAGATGATGAGATCGGAAGTGACACCGAGTCTACGAAGTTCTAAATCCGTACGACTTCGTCCACTTGAGCTGGATCGTCGAGCAGAGATTTCCTCACAAGTCTACGAAGTGTCAAGGATGCCGTTGATTACCTGTTGCCCGCTTGTGGCAAAAAACTCGGTGCTCAGGCCACCGACTCGAATGGTGGATGCTTCGTCAGGTTCGAGAACTACGCCATTGATGACTGCTACAAACACAACTGATCATTCATGGACAACTTCTTAGCACCAATGTATTAATTACCAAGTTTGGGGTTTGGGATCATGATCCTCTTGTTTCAAACCTAATAAAATACATTGTGTGTTCATTTCAAGTTTGGACGTGAGATATAGCTTAATAATGATAGATCTTTCGATGAAAATATCTATCTATTGACTTTGAGTAGATTCTTAAAGTTGTTAACAACAGACCCTGAATAACCAATAGTCAATAATGTTAACCGTTACTTTCCTACTTTGTTATGCCCTACTTGGATAATTGATGTAGAGCTATCAAGGTTCCTCGCATTTAGTCTACTCTATATCGAGTAACAAATGTTCGTTATAGGAGGTTGTCAGGTTGACACTAATATGTTCAATTCCTTATTAGTCAATTTGGATGGAGAAGGGACATATATATAAATTTTATAAGATAACGATCAACATTGATGTCATTGTATTGAAAGTTGATGCAGTACAACGAAAGTTGATGGGTCAAATCCAACGACTCACGACGCACTAAACCAGCCCAAGAATATGCAACAAGGCCTCAAGATCGATCACTTAGGGTTTGCGCCCAAGGATCTTGATCCTTGATACCTCAAGGGTCAAGGATCTCCTACACTTAAACTAGCCATTCAGAGCTAACACGTGGCAGCCCGACTCATATATCTCAAGGCTCTATGTAAATAGCAAGAGAAGACCCCATCATTAAATGGGAATGGGTTGAACACTATTATACCTACCCACACGTTATGCACTATACACCATACCCTATATGAGCGACCTCGAATGCTTCTCGATCTCTCATACTCATAGTATGTCTTATCACTCATTCACAAACACATCTCTTACTACATCTCTCTGTACACTTATCGAGAAAACTGCCAAGTAACTTCTAAATACACATAAATCTCCACATCGGATTAGAAAAAGAGGTCTCGACGTCTCGTCTCACGTCTCAACATGTAAAATTTACAATTTAATTAAGATGTTTGATTTTCTAATATTTAGAGGAACCGATAAGATAACATTCAAAGCCAGTGAGTAGCATTTCATCGTGAACTCCGGATTGAATTTTTTAGTGACGAGCAAAGCTAATAGAGACGGGAAACCAAAGACCTTTATCAGCGTCACTTATTCCCTTTCCATATGAAACGCCATTGGCATCAAAACAACTTCTTAGTAACAAATATATAGCAATGAAGCACATACGTGCACGATAGCGTTTGCAAGGTAAACGATCCAATACACATAAGAACAAGAAACGTCCGACAAAAATATTCTATTGACCAAGCACAAATTGTGTTGTTTTAATTATTATGAAATTAGAAGTTACATAATTTCTACCACATACATGTCTTAACTAAAATATAAAATTAAAATTACTTAACTAAATACCACATACCTCTAATTCGAGGGGTTAAAAACAAAACTAAGACGAACTGATAAATAGAGATGCCAAAACAAAGAAATATAAGCCAACTACATCACTATCATCCTGCAAATTCTAAACAAGATATTAATTAAGCTAACCAAAAGAGACCAGCTTGAGATCAAGTTTTTGGCAAGGAAAATATTGGGATGAACAACATTTCGTCACAGAAAATATATTATACGTCGGACTCTTATACATTCACAAATACTTGTAATTTTGGCAACGGCTTATTTATCTCATGGTCGAGAGATCTCATAACCCCTTTGCAACTATAATATGTGGTCGTCTTTTTTGTAGAGACACTTCAATTGTTCATCTTTGTCCCACACACTTATACGACACATGTGATTTTGGTCGTGATTGACTCTATGTACCTTTGGACAACAATAGGATTTGTAGCATTTGTTATACAATCTTTAGTGACGTTTTCAGCGTGCCTTTCACTCGGCCATTATGTGACGGACGTGCCTTCGGTTGTTTTTGATGATTTTATGTCTTTTTTCGGAAAATGTCAAACATGGTCAAAATTATTTGTTTCACATTTTTTAGATCACGTCTTTATTTTTTAGGACAAATTTATCGAACGTCATTTAATTTTTTAACACCGTTAGTGATGATGCAAACAAAGCTGCCGCAGATCAGGGAGTCACGGAGGAGACTGATGACATAGATCTATGTCGTCGAGATGCTGATTCAGAAGTAACCGAGGAGCATCAACGGATTGAGATGCAGCGAAGAGAGGGGGAGAAAGGTCACAGGGGAAAATAAATTATAATTCTAATGTTTATTAGAAAAGATGTGAAAGGAAGGCTGGGAAATTAGAAAAGAAGGCAGGGAAATTAGGGTTTTATTTTATTTTTTAATGAATTGACGATTTTGCTCTTCCGGTTTTGGTTTGGAATCGGTTCTAAACGAGAAAGTTTGGACGTAGATCTGATCCCGTGTTCACACAATAAAAAATTTAACATACTCTTTATTAATTAATGAAACAACTAAAGAAAAAAGCATAATAAAATAATTACGGCAAAAAAAAAAAGCATAATCAAATAAATAAATATGTGTAAAATTTATTTGAGAACGTGGGTTTGTATTTCTTAAATAACTGAATTTTGATATATGATTTAAATAATTAATATACTTAGACGGGGAGATTTTAAGATGAGAAATCTTTAATATTTCTTATTTAATAACTCGAATCTATCGTTGGATTTGTAACTGTAATAATCATAATTGAGTGGTACTAAATGTACCAAATGACATATCAGTAAATGTATAGTATTTAAAAAAATAATTTATATTTATTATAAATCCACAAACGTGATAGTGGGTAGTGGGCGGTTATTTGTAGTTTTGAATTTTTTTTTCTAAAGACAACACTCTTGGTGAAAACTTTGCTTTCTCAACTTGTTTTTTTCAAATTTTTCAATCTCTCATGAAATGGATTCAAACAAAAATGGCGTTCTTCATGATTTTGATTTGAATGAACCATTTGTTGATGAACATGTAGCCAATAAGGACAATCATTTGTTGATAGAACAGAGTAGTATTCATGAAGTTGATGATGAATGTTAGTAACACGATGTTTGTCGTTTAATTTTAATTCAAGTCATGATGTTTTTGTTGTTGATATCACTGATTTATGAATCGCAGTCTTTGCATATTTTTGTGATCGATATGATTTCACCGTTTATTGACGTGGTACCATCCGTTGTGTAATTGTACCATTCATATTAATTGTATTATGTATTTTTTAAAATGTACCATTCGTGGCTAAATTGTACCATTCATATGTTTTTGTACCATTCATATGTTTTTGTACCATTCATAATGAAATTGTATCATTCATATTAATGATATCATTTTTTTAAGGCCTAATACCCCCAGTTGTCACGAACGATTGCGTTATTACTCGCGTATATACCACGTATACCCTATCTAGAGGGCGTCACCAACTATTGAATTCCGAGTTCCAAATAACACGCCGTTAGTTTTCGATCATTATTTTGACAGCTGGCTAGATGGAGTTAGCTAACTGTATAAACTAGTCTAATTGGCATCCTACGTGGCAATATTTAATAATTTTTAAAAAATAAAAATGATACCCAATCCCTCCGACGACGACCCTCCTCCTCCTCACCATCGCCGCCGCCGCCTCCGACCATCACTTCCTCACCCAAAATCGCCACCACCGTCTCCTTCTCTCTAAAACGTCTCTCTCTCTTTACTTCACCTCTTCCTCTCTCTCTACTTTTCCGGCGAACCTCTCGCCTCATTTCCGGCTTCCCAACGGACTCTTCCTCCTCCTCCTTTCCTTTTATCAGCTTTGTCCTCTTTTCCTACGTTACACTCAACAGATCGACATAAAAGCAGAGACTGCCAAAACAAAACAGAGTGACAAAACAAAAAACAGAGTATAAAGCTACTTTCCCTTTCCTTCTCATTCTTCTACATGGACCAGACCTTCCATTTTCATTAGAGCAGCTCTCAACAATGTTTGACTCCAACATGCTCTTTACCACCCTCTCCACTTCTCTCCTCTTCCTGCTGCTACTCCTGCTACACTCTGTTTCCACCCACTCTGCCTACCAAACTTTAAACGATGACGTTTTGGGACTCATCGTCTTCAAAGCCGCTCTCGTTGACCCAGACTCCATACTTGCCTCTTTGAACGAGGAAGATGACTCCTTGCTTCTGGTTCGGAGTCAAATGCGACCCCTTTTCCCGCCGTGTCACTGGAATCACCCTCGACAACTCCTCCCTCTCCGGCCACGTCGGCAGATGACTCCTCCGCTTGCAGTCTCTTCAATCACTCTCCCTTTCACATAACAATTTGACTGGTCCTGTTAATCCGGACTTGACCCGGATGCTACCCGGGTTAAGATTCGTTGACTTCAGTCACAACGGATTTTGGGTGAGGAACTGGTGGTCGGAGGCGGCGACGGTGAGGGAGGAGGAGGGTCGTCGGAGGGATTGGGTTTCATTTTTATTTTTTAGTTTTAAAAAATTATTAAGTATTGCCACATAGGATGCCAACTAGACTAGTTTATACAGTCAGCTAACTCCATCTAGCCAGCTGTCAAAGTAATGATCGAAAACTAACGGCGTGTTATTTGGAACTTGGAATTCAATAGTTGGTGACGTCCTCCAGATAGGGTATACGTGGTATATACGCGAGTAATAACGCAATAGTTCGTGACAACTGGGGGTATTAGGCCTTTTTTTAATAATGTACCATTAGTGGTTAAATTATATCATTCATATGTTTCGGTACCATTTGTAGTTAACTGTACCATTCATATGTCGTATTTTTTTTAAATGTATCATTCATGGCTAAATTGTACCATTCAAGTGTTTCTGTACCATTCGTAATGATATCATACTATTCATATTAATGATATCATTTTTTAATAATGTACCATTCATGGTTAAATTGTACCATTAATATGTTTCGGTACAATTCGTAGTTAAATTGCACCATTCATATGTTGTTGATGGGCCCGAGTTGAATCCGCCCTCCAACATGGTCAGGGCGGTCCATCACTCGAGGGCGGTCCTCCGTCCGCCTGAGCCAAAGGACCACCTGTCAGATCAACAGTAGACCACCGCCCATTACTGTTGACGGTGACTCGCTGCGGCCCACTCAGAACAGGACACGTGGACCCTGTCAGACCAATGGGACCTATAAATAACAGGATCCCCCATTCAGAAGAGGACACGACAAACTTGGGACCATACGCCTGATACTACAAGCTTCCACGCTGTACGCTAAAGGCTATAGGTTCCGCCCATACAAAAAGGGCACTCGCCCGGTACTTCTCTGTTACCCATTCTCCCTACATTATCCACATACTTGTCACCTTGCATGTACTAACCCCTTGCACATCCACCCTGCAAGGTACCATCCGCCGAGACACTCCGAGGACGGATTCATTACCTCAACCTCCAAAGAACCACAGTATTGATCCACCGGTCCAACTGGGCGGATCAATTGGCGCGCCAGATAGGGGGCACAGCTAAACGTTTTGTTCCCAAAAGACAAGCAGCATGCAAAATTTGGAGGAAAATCCCATGAGTGGTATCCCCACGGATACGCTCGTCACCCCGGCCAAGCAAGTCGTATCGGCGGGTGTCCCCCGGACCCTCGTCCTTCCATAGACCCACCCCTGGGAACGGCTACACAAGCACCCCATTCAATCCGCCCTCTAGGCCTTGGATTGCCCCAAGGAGAGTCCCGCATCCCCCCTCCGTGGGAAGATAGAGCGGCGGCTGATCCCGCCGCGGGGGACCTAGCGGCACAGGTAGCCGATCTACAAAGACAGAACGCCGAAATGGCAGTGATGATGAAGTTCCTGGTGACCAAGGCAACCCCCGGAAATCACACCGAAGGCACGTCCGGCGGACTGGCGACCGGCATGGCGGACTCGGACGAAATGTACCGACTGTTCCTCCCTCGCCACCAGTCAGGCCCAAAACAACTCGCCATGCGACAGCCTTTGGACAAGAATCTCCTTAGCTTTCCTCCCCCACAAGGATTCGTGCCACCAGCAATCAAGGCGTACGACGGAACTGGGGATCCCGACCAACATCTGTTAACATTCACCATTGCCATGCAGATGTTCACGGCCCCGGACGCCACCTACTGCCGTACGTTCCCTGGAACGTTAACTGGAGCTGCCCTAACCTGGTATGGAGGTTTGGCAGAAGGAATCATAAAGAATTGGGAAGATTTCTGCCAACTCTTTCTCCACAAGTTCTCAAACCAAAAAGAGGCGGGACGCAATTTGTCCGCCTTCTGGAACTTGAGACAGAACCGGTCCGAGACTCTTAGGCAGTACTACGAGAAGTGGGCCAAGGCGGTCGCGGCGGTGCCCAACCTTGCACTGGACATTGTGCTCCACCACATCCAAACTACCACGCTCAGCACCGAACTGGTGAAAGACTTGGTCCGGAGAAAGCCAAAAACCCACACCGAACTGGAGACATGTATCCTCCAGTGTGCTGAAGTGGAAGAGAATGTCGCCATGATACAGGACGGGTACAGGCGCTCAAGCGATCAGAACAGGATAAAGGGTACCAAGGGCGGAAAGAGAAACGCCCTGACGACAAAAGAGACAACCGCCCTCACGGAGAGGGAAGATCGGAACAAGGATACACCCCACTGACGGAATCAAGGCGACGGCTCATGTACGTCCTCCAAGAAAAGAAAGGGGGATTGCGGTGGCCGGCCCCGTTGCCCAAGGCGGCACTTAAAAGGGGGAACCCAAGTGAGTATTGCGAGTTTCATAGGCAGAAGGGCACGACACGGAGGACTGCCGGGAACTCCGCAGTGAGATTGAGCGGGCCATAAAGAATGGTGACCTTAAGGAATTCATCATAAGTAACCGAAGGAGAAGAGAGCGGGAACGCTCAGAATCGCCAAGACAAAGAGAAAAGGAGAGGTCAGAGACACCCCCTCCGAAGGCGGGTAGACACACGCCCCCCAGAAAGGCGAGTGTCTTCGACAGGATAACGGATGAGAAAAGTCCGGATACCCAAAAGGAGGGCGGAAAGCCCAGATACAAGAGAACATGCAGCATGATTTTGGGACGAGAGGAGGATACGCCCCAGAACAGAAGGGTCGTTGGTGAATGTTCCACGGTCAGACGATCGGATAGAGAGCCGCCATTGACGTTCACATCGGCGGATTTGCGCGGGGAGGTCCCAGCACCCAAGCGATGGTGATCCGTGTCATCATTGAAGACACCCTGGTAGAGCGGTGCTAGTAGACGAGGGCAGTTCGGCGGATATACTCTCCGCCGACGCTTTCAGCAGAATGGGATTAGACCCCGCCCTACTCCAGCGTTCTAAGGTCATGCTGACTGGCTTTGCGGGGAATGACGTACCTGTACTGGGCGTAATCACCTTACCCATCACGTTGGGGGACGACGAACACCAGGAAACGAAGCACATAAAATGGTACGTCACCAATTGCAATTCGGCGTATAACATGATAATGGGGCGGCCCAGTTTAGCCGCCTTCGAGCCAGTTTCCTCCACAGTCCATCAAGTCATGAAGTTCCCTACTGCAAGAGGAATCGGAGTAGCATGGGGAAACACTCCATTAGCACGAAAATGCTATAGGGTGGCTCTCAAGAAGGAAGAGGCGTGTTTCTCAGTGGATACTAGAGACGACGCGTATGTCCGCCCCGAATCCGCAGAGGCGGATACAGAAGTCCCACTGTATCCTGGTAATCCGGAGAGAATGATACGGCTGTCCGCTCATATGCCGGTCCCAGACCGAGACCGCACAGTGGCACTACTGAGAGAGTATGCTGATTTGTTCGCGTGGAAACCCCAGGATATGCCTGGGCTGGACCCCGCGATAATGCAGCACCACCTAGCTGTGAGGGCAGACGCCCGCCCCGTGTCGCAAAAGAAGCGGACAGTAAATTGGACAAGAAAACAAGCGGTCCAAGAAGAAATAACGAAACTGTTGGAAGCAGGTTTCATCAGGGAAGTTCAATACCCGACGTGGCTGTCGAATGTAGTAATGGTGGGCAAGGCGGATGGAAGCTGGCGGATGTGCATAGATTTTACCAACCTCAACGACGCCTGCCCCAAGGACCCATATCCACTGCCCAATATCGACCAACTGGTGGACGCTACAGCAAACCATGAGACGTTGTCTTTCCTGGACATGTTCTCGGGATACCACCAGATCCCTCTGGCAAAGGCGGACCAAGAAAAAACGTCATTCTCGACGCCCTTCGGCAATTACTGCTACAATGTGATGCCGTTTGGCCTAAAAAATGCCGGAGCGACGTACCAGAGGATGATTGACAGAGTTTTTCAAGATCAGTTGGGTCATCACATGGAAGCGTACGTTGATGACCTGCTGGTGAAGACCAAGGCGGGTGAGGACCACCTGGGAGACCTCAGGAAAACCTTTGATACCTTGAAGGCGTTCCAACTTCGCTTGAATCCGAAGAAGTGCGTCTTTGGCGCATCCTCAGGAAAGTTTTTGGGATTCATAATCACCAGGCGGGGAATTGAGGCGAACCCCAAAAAGATAGAAGCTATCATACAGACACCCGCCTCCTAAAACGGTGAGAGATGTCAAAACGCTGACGGGGCGGTTAGCTGCGATGAACAGATTCATCCCGAAGTCCGCCGAGAGGCAGGCGCCATTCTTCGCCACTCTGAAGGCGGCCGCCAAGTTCTCATGGACGGAAGAATGTTCTACGGCTTTTGAGGAACTCAAAGCATTCCTCACCACTCCGCCAACATTAGCAGCCCCGGTTCCCGGAGATGAGCTATACCTGTACGTCGCCATCGCGGCTACAGCTGTCAGCTCAGTTCTCGTGAAGCGGATGAACAAGGAAGAACGCCCGGTCTTCTACACGAGCAAGACATTAGTAGATGCCGAAACCAGGTATTCTCCATTGGAGAAGTCAGCCTACGCGGTGATTATCGCCTCCAGGAAGTTGCGCCCATACTTCCATGCTCCACACGATTCACGTTGTGACGAACTTACCACTCAAGGCAGCTCTCAGGTCCATGGGAGTGGCAGGGCGCATGTCCAAATGGGCGGTAGAGCTCAGTGAATATGACGTACACTTCCAACCACGGACAGCCATCAAGGCACAAGCTCTGGCTGATTTTGTGGTCGAAGGATGTGTCCGGGCGGAGGGACGCCCGGATGATTACTGGGAGCTCTACGTGGATGGGGCATCGAGCAAGAACGGAGCGGGACGGGTATAGTGTTAAAAAGCCCCCAGGGAGTCCTACACGAAACCGCCCTCCGTTTCAACAGGCCACGAACCAACAATGCGGCGGAGTACGGGGCGCTCATTGCAGGGCTCAGAATGGCCAAAACCATGGGAGTATCTCATCTCAAAGTGTTCTCCGACTCCGCCATTGTGGTCAATCAGCTCAGTGGGGTGTACGAAGTCCGGGAAGAAACTCTGGCCCCGTACAACGATCAAGCCAAGATCGCCCTCAAGGGTTTCGAAACAACGGAGATCCATCAGGTGGCGAGGGAAGACAACGCCCACGCTGACGCTCTCCTCCAAGCTCGCTACCGCTCTCAGCTTCGAAGAGGACAGGATGATCACCGTGGAGAAAGAAAGAGAGGAGGGTGAGTGTATGGCCGTCGATGCCCAAACAAGCGCAACACCGCCCACAGCGCCACTCACGGATTGGCGTACGCCGATACGGACTTTTATTGAAACAGACGCCCTCCCGGCGGACCGAGCACTGGCCACCAAGATCCGTAGACGAGCGGCGAGGTGCGTTTTGCTGGACGGCGAAATGTATCGTAAATCCTCGACAGGGCCGTACTTGCGATGCTTAAGTGATGAGGAGGCTTCTTTCACCTTGAGAGAAATCCACCAAGGCGTGTGCGGGATGCATATTGGGCGCCAAAAGCCTGGAAAAGAATGTATTATTGCAGGGATACTATTGGCCAACAATCCGCCGAGACTCGGAGGAGCTGGTCAAACGGTGCCACAAGTGTCAGCTGTTCGCTAACACGCACCACCTGCCCTCCACCGCTCTCCAGCCGATAATTTCGCCATGGCCGTTCGCCTTCTGGGGGATGGATTTGCTAGGACCATTCCCAGAAGCGGTGGGCAAGAGAAAGTACATCATCGTGGCGGTGGATTACTTCACCAAGTGGGTGGAGGCCGAAGCTCTCGCCTCCATCACGGCATATCAGGTGCAGAAGTTCGTGCTGAAAAACATCATCACTCGTTTCAGCCTTCCTCTAGGATTTGTCTGCGATCATGGCACTCAGTTTGATTGCACGGCGTTCCTTGACTTTTGTGAAGAGTTCAAAATCATGGTTCGCTTGGCGTCGGTGGCATATCCCCAGGCGAACGGGCAGGCAGAAGCCATCAACAAGCTCATCTTGCAAGGATTGAAGAGGAGAGTAGATGCGGCTAAGGGAAAATGGGTCGATGAGTTGCCCAACATCCTATGGGCGCACAGGACTTCGTACAAAACAGCCACAGATGAAACCCCTTACAACCCTGGTATATGGAACGGAAGCAGTCCTGCCTGTGGAGGTTAATCTGCCCAGCCTTCGGATTCAGCACTTCAACCACGCCAACAATGATGCAGGCTTACATCATAATCTGGACATGTTAGAAGAAAGAAGGGAGGATGCCGCTATCCGCCTGGTAGCTGAAAAGGAACAATTGGCTAGGCGATACAACGCTCATCTTCGCCCTCATCACCTGGAACAAGGTGACTGGGTAGTTCGAAAGGTCTTTCGGCCGGTCCCCCAACAGGGCAAACTAAACGCCAATTGGGAAGGACCATACAAGGTCCGTGAAGTGATCGGTCCAAGCACTTTCAAACTCGAACACCCTACCGGCGAACCCATACACAAGACATGGAACGCCATGCACTTGCGGAAGTACAGTGCAAATGAAGACGAGGCCTAGCTCAGCAAGCAACTTTCCATCCTTGCTTTACTTTTGGGTTTGGTTTATTTTTGAAGGCAACCTGCTAAGGGCGTGTATGTAAGGAAAGGAAGGCAGTTTTCATTCAAAGATATATATGCGATATTATGTACCAATAAACAAGTACTACTAAAAGCATGGCCGGGTTCGAACTCCCCGAGGAGGAACTTAACCCCTGTGCCAAGTTCAGATTCCCCAGGGTGGAATCTAGCTCATCAGCGTTCGGGTTCCCCAAGGCGGAACCCAACCCTTCGTTGAATTCAGTTTCTCCCCAGGGCGGAAACTAATTCATCATCATTCGGGTTCCCCAAGGCGGAACCCAACACTTCCTCCAAGTTCAGATTCCCCAGGGTGGAATCTAGCTCATCAGCGTTCTGGTTCCCCAAGCGGAACCCAACCCTGCGTTGAATTCAGTCTTTCCCCAGGGCGGAAACTAATTCATCATCATTCGGGTTCCCCAAGGCGGAACCCAACATTTCCTCCCAAGTTCAGATTCCCCAGGGTGGAATCTAGCTCATCAGCGTTCTGGTTCCCCAAGGCGGAACCCAACCCTTCGCTAAATTCAGTTTTTCCCAAGGGCGGAACCCAGCATTTCGTTGTCCAATTTTCCCTATGGAGAAATTCTACTTCAGCAATCAGGCGAATTTCACACAAACAAAGAAAAGAGAAGAAAAAGGGGATGACAACTGAAAAACAATGGCATTTCATTTCTTATCCTGACGTGGCGGATGAATACGTTTTGATACAAAGGACAAGAAGTCAAAAGGAAGAGCAGGTATACAAGGAAGCGACCACTACGAGCGCCCGTTGATTCTCTGTTTGCTGCGGTTGTCAGTTCAAGGAAGTGGCCGTTGATTTCTAAATACAGGGCTTCAGTCAGGACTCAGTCTCCAAAAGTGGAAATGATTGATTCCCTGTTTGCTGCGGTTGTCAGTTCAAGGAAGCAACCACTACGAGCGCCCGCCCGACGACCCAGCCTTGTCCGCCCGCGACCTCTCAGCACGGGCCTTCTTCTTCAACTCCTTGTGCCGAGAGTCACCTCGGAGTGCGCCTCGACTAACAGCTCCTTGCGACGGTCCGAGGAGAGCACTTGAGAATCGGCGGACTCCTCCTTGAGCTCCTGCGCCATCAACCTCCGAGACGCAGAGCGAAACATCTGCTCCTGGTTCCAGGAACAATCGATGTTCCCCCGTCGGAGCTCATGGCGGACGGCAGTAAGGGTGCTGTCAAGAGCGCCCTGCACCCGGTCGCCTAACTCGGCTTCAGCCTTCTCAGCGACCGCCTTCTCAACGTCCGCCCTCAGCGCCTGAAGGGTCTCCTCAGTCTCTTTCAAAACGAGGCCGCGGCTCTCCAGGTCTCTTGTCTTGGCACCCAGATCCTCAGCCATGACAGCCCTGTCGGTCTCTAAGAGGGCCACCTGCTCCTTCAGGGCGTTCTTATCCGCCTCCGCCTGGGCCAGGGCCGCCTCCACCGCGTAGCGCCTCTGCTCCTCCGCCTGTAAGTCCAACATATGTTCAGTAGCTTGGTAGCGTGCGCAAGACGGACCAAATCCAATTCATACGAGGTAGTTACCAGAAGCCGGCCGCCTCCTCGTCCATGTCCTTCTTCGCCCTGGAATACTTGGCCTTCCACTGCTGAGTGGCGGCCCGAGCTTCCCGCAGTTGGCTTTCCAGCTCCTCAGCGCCTTGGGGCCGCTCGGCCCTAAGCGCATTATCCGCCGAAAGCAGTGCGCCGGCGTTCCCCAAGAGCTGCGAACACAAGCAATCCAAAAATTACTTAAATGCAAAAAAAGTAGCAGGACAAAGCTTGTCTACGACATCGCAAAGAGATCTTACCCTGGCTCCAATCGCCATTTGCTCCATCGCCATACGGCGAACCCCCTCCTCCGACCGGGGTGGTCGATGTCCCAGTCGGCCGCCAGTTGGAGAGCGGCTCGCGTAAGAATCTCATTGCCGCTTAGGGTGGGCTGCATCGCCGGAAGACGGGCGGAGCTGTACTCCCCAGAAGAAGCCTGGGGTTTTGAAGAGCTCTCCGGCCGTTTTCTCTTCCCAGAATCTTTCTTGGCTAACGTCTTACGGCGCTTTGCCTTCTCCTTCGGCGATGGCGGACTCCTGGCCGGCTCGGCCCGTCTCTTCAGGCGATCCTTATCCGCCTTCTCTTTTTCTGGGTGGGCGGTTCCCTCCGGCTGATCCGCCACCGAGGTTTCGGGTTGCGGCTGAGTGTCGGCGGACGCTCCCCGCATCCTAGCATTGAGCAACGCCGCGAAAAATGGCACTCTCTGCACCAAGTTAAAACAAGCAAACATATTAGGCACCTGAGAGAATAAGACTAGATACACACTAAGGGCGCCCAACTACAGAAGCATCGCTCTCAAAACCGTCCGCTCACCACCGCCGCCTAGCCAGGCCTTCAGGGCAGTCCGGCCCCTCTTCTTCAAGTTGTAATTCCAGGTGTTCACCCAGTTCACAATAGGGGCATCATTCTCCTGAAGGCGGCCGGGGTTATTGAACACCTCGATGGCCCCATACGACCATGTGGGTCGAAGGCGCTCCGCCCAGAACCCATCCTCCGGCGAGTCAGCTTTCACAAAGAAAAAGCTGTGCCACCATACGGAGTCCGCCTTGATGGCACCATAAATGCCGCTCCCTGAGTACGCCATCCTCTTTGAGAAAGTAATACCATTTTGGTTAATCTTGGCTCTGTAGAGATGGCGGAATACTCGGGCGCTGGGAGCGACATGCCTCTTCACGCATGACACCTGAAACGCTGCCATGACCGCCCAGGCGTGGGGTTGGAGAGCTCCCAAGGACGCTCCTAGCAGATCCAAGACATCCAGCTCCCAAGGGTCCAGGGAAAACGGAGACCGTACATGAGCGCCTCCACCCAAACGCCCACCCATCCGGGCGACAGTTTCCGATTGAGCAAAGACGGGCAGGGCAGCGTACGAGAAGCGTTGGGGCATGTCACAATCGTGCAACACTTTCGCCAGGGCGGTCGTCTTGACATATGGGAAGTATCCCGGACCGAACACTTCCCGACAGTCTGCGGGTGACCCCTCCCACATCTGCTCCCAACTTCTGATCCTGTAACCCGTACTTCTCCACACCCCTGGTGTCAAGATCAAAACCCCAAGTCTCGTTGAATCCGGCTTGCCACGACGCGAACCGGCGAACAATGTTTGAGTTGGGTTTCTTGAACCTGGATTCTGCCTGACGGCGGAGCTGCTCCGCCGAAGGGGAAGGCAGCGTTCAGCATCTTCAGTAAAGGTGTACTCCATGTCAAAATCGGCGTACGGTTGAAGACTATGTCGGAGTCCTCCGGATAAGGCATCTGCCCTTTGAGTTTGGGATCCGCTGCATCTGACCCTTCCTCATCAAACCTTTCTTCCCTGACAGGCTCGGGGACGAGGCGGACTCGAGTGACGAGGCGGAGATGACGATGACGAAGATGAGACGACGCATCCGCCCCCGTTCCTCTCCTCCCTTCGTCATAACCTCCTACAATAGAAGGACAAGGGCACAAATCAGAAGAGGAGGAGGAACGAACACCAGGGGGCGAACGGATACCGGAGCCGTGCTTGTCCCGTCCTCTTGGGACGGGCGGGCGGCAGAGCGACGACGTTCCCGCATGTCCCTCAACTCTCTCTCTAAAAGGTCATAATCCACGGAGGATATGACCCACTAGACGACATCTCACACACAAGCGGAAATGCGAAAGAACAAAAAAAAAAAAAAAAAAAAAAAAAAGAAGAAATTGCAGGGCGGACACAAAAAGAAATTGATTGAATGAAAGAATTTTCAAAGAAACCTACTTGCTTCGGCGGAGGAAGACGACTCAGAATCAGAAGGCATCTTTGATAAGAGTTTTGGAAGAAGGCGGACAAGCTCAAAGAGTTGTAAGGACAAGGCGGACAAGCTCAAGAAAATTGGTTAGGGCGGAAGCTCTCACGGATTTAGTTGACAAGCTGAAGTGCCGAAATGAAGGGGGAGAGCCTCTATTTATACAAGTGACGTGGGCTAGCGAAACGTCGCCAAATATAATCGTGCCACGTGTCCCCCAGGCAGTGGGCGAATAGGCTAATAGCCTGCACAAAAGGTTGAACGCATGCAAGTTCACCTCAAAAGAAGAGCCCCCCCCGTTTCGGCCACCAGTAACAGCATCGGTGACAGGCTAGGTCCTTGAGACGTATCCGCCCTCGTACATGATGAAGGCGGTCCGTCACTCCAGGGCATTCGAAACAGTCCCATAGTATCGCCTCGAGCCTCTTACGGCCTCGAGGCCATACTGGGGGCAATTGATGGGCCCGAGTTGTATCCGCCCTCGAACATGGTCAGGGCGGTCCGTTCACCCCAGGGCGTTCGAAACAGTCCCATAGTATCGCCTCGAGCCTCTTACGGCCTCGAGGCCATACTGGGGGCAATTGATGGGCCCGAGTTGAATCCGCCCTCCAACATGGTCAGGGCGGTCCATCACTCGAGGGCGGTCCTCCGTCCGCCTGAGCCAAAGGACCACCTGTCAGATCAACAGTAGACCACCGCCCATTACTGTTGACGGTGACTCGCTGCGGCCCACTCAGAACAGGACACGTGGACCCTGTCAGACCAATGGGACCTATAAATAACAGGATCCCCCATTCAGAAGAGGACACGACAAACTTGGGACCATACGCCTGATACTACAAGCTTCCACGCTGTACGCTAAAGCTATAGGTTCCGCCCATACAAAAAGGGCACTCGCCCGGTACTTCTCTGTTACCCATTCTCCCTACATTATCCACATACTTGTCACCTTGCATGTACTAACCCCTTGCACATCCACCCTGCAAGGTACCATCCGCCGAGACACTCCGAGGACGGATTCATTACCTCAACCTCCAAAGAACCACAGTATTGATCCACCGGTCCAACTGGGCGGATCAGTTGTATTTTTTAAAAATATACCATTCATGACTAAAATTGTATCATTCATGTGTTTTATGTACCATTCATAATGATATTGTACCATTCATATTAATGATATCATTTTTTTGTAATGTACTTTCGTGGTTAAATCGTATCATTCATATGTTTTGGTACCATTCGTATTTAAATTGTATCATTCATATTAATGATATCATTTATCTTGCACCATTCGTTATGAAATTTAACACTTATTTTTTTTTATTTATGTAGGTGTTGTTGATTATGTTGAAATTTAACGTTGTACCGACAGGAGATTTTCCGTTATCCCACCGCCGGCAAGGAAACTCGTCGGAATGAAGCTTCGTCGTCGACGGACCGTCAGCGCTGAGGAAGGAGAAGAGCCGCAGTGCTGACGCCTAGTTTCTACCGTGCTGGAGGTTGAAATAGCCGTATTTTGGTCAACGCCACATTTAATCACCGCCAGCCACGAAAAGTAGAATGATATTTGACTGCGTCAACCAAATTGGATCAGCCATTGGATTGGTACTATAAAATTCAATGGTCCAAAATGAAGCTCTTATATAAGAAATTTTATCTCATAGTATATATAATCCGACTTTTTGTACTCTATTATTCAATTACGGTTGAGAAAAATAAATTAAACTGTTAATCGTTCAATTTGGGACCAGTGCTTCCCATCCCATGTGCGAAACCTGACTTGCGCAGAATTGGTACAGTAATCCTTTCATGCTTGCTGTCATGCCTACTATTTGCTAGATTTTTCCTTTCTTTCTCTTCATTTCTCTATCACCTGCTGGACACAGACACAGTTAATCATTCACTCACAAGATGACCATTCAATTATCAACAGACGTTGCAAGTCGTTGTTCATCATTATGATTCATCCAACGGTTCAAAATCCTTCTAAGGCTACCACTTTTCTCTAACGTTTATTTTTCAACACCCGCTTTCTTCATTTGCTTGCTATGGGGAAAATAATTACGCAAACTTTTTGATTTATGAGGAAAATATTTCCCAGCTGCAATATAATACTTTTCTTCTTGTACAACATTATATATATATATATATTTTTTATATTATTATATGATAATATGTAAAAATCAAATGATGATGGATAGGATCGGATCAGATCATCTCTGAAGGTCCATCATCCTACAAAGTCGTCCAAGCACACGAACCCATCCCCATTCTTGTCAACCTCGGCTAACATGCGCCGGCACTCTTCTAACGTGCACTTCTCTTCCCCAATGTCCAACAACCCTTTCAACAGCTCCTCTGCCGTTATCTTTCCGTCGTGGTCCGTATCGAAGAACTGAAAAGTCTCCTTCAGCTCCTCCCTCCCTGCGGGCTCCCAACCGGACCCGATCTGGCCCATAAGAGCCTTCACCGTCACACACCCGTCACCATCGCTGTCTACTTGGCTCAACATGGTGGCTACCTCGTCCTGGCCTCCCAAGCGGCTGAGGAGCGCAGCCAAGTCATCTCTTGAGACGACGCCGTCGTTGTCTCTGTCGATGAACGTGAAGGCGTGCTGCAGGTCGAGGAAGACGTCCAACTGGACAGATCGGACATTTCACCGGGACTGAGTAGGAGGACGCTCTTGGGAGTGGCGGCTGGAGTCATGGCTTGAGTGGTGGAGTCGGAGGAGGTAGAGGAGATGAAGTGCCGGAACTGAAGGAGGAAGGTCGGATCCTGAACGGTGGATCTGGACAATTTGGAGCGGATGAGGCGGTTGGGGCTGAGATTGAGGCTCTTGGGGTTTGTGATGATCTTGAAGGCCTTCATAGCGGAAATGATCGGAGCAGTATGGAGGAGAAGAAGAAGAAATGGGGAAATGGAAAGAGTTTGAAAGGATAGAGAAGGTGAAGTAGGGGGCTTAAAAGGAAGTGGAAGGAAGTAGCCATGGCAGCTTCCAGGAAGTTCGTAGAAGATAGTTGTAGTGCACACCCACTTTCTTTTGTGTATAGGTATTATAGCGTGTGTTTTCTCTTCCCTTTCCATTTCCCATTAAAGTTCCGAAAAATTATCATATGCTGAAGTTTCAGCATGAGTTTGGTGCTGAAACAACAATCGAACGGCCCAGGCGTAATGGAATTCAGACGTGGCAATCCAATGGCTAGCGGTTGATTATTTTCGGATGGAAGGCTAGCTGAATTTAAGTGGGGGCAATTTCGTAAACTCAACGGGGGTTTGAATGGGGGCGTGCGTCGGTTGTCCAATCGACACCAGGCTACGCTTCAGACCTAATAATAAGCATAATTGCCTTGCGCCGATTCGGGTTTCTAGGTGGTTGGGCGGTTTGATTTTTTCAATTAAACCTACCGTTCAAATAAGAGGGATAGGATAGTGGATTAGTCATTTGTATTGTTAAGTCAGGATTTGAAGAGTTAGACTTAAGAGAGAGAGTTGAGAGCAGTCGTCGGAGATGGCTACTACCGGAGAGGAGATGTTGTGGTTTAAGGAACAATGTCGAAACCAGAAATATTGAAGAGGCAGTGGCATTGCTCACCAATGAGTTGCACGAGTTATGGTGCAACTTATCTCAAGCTCGGCGCAACAAACTGAAGGAGAACGGGTTGGAATTCATCCAGTTTCTTCTGATGAGCGTTTACAAGAGGCCCCTGATCTTTTGGATTCTCAATCGTTTCGACCCCAGCACTGCAAACTCTCACAGTCGATCGGGGCAAGTCTTTAATCATAGACGAGTCCCACGTGTGTCGGGTATATGGTCTGAAGAGGGGGTCTAAGCGTGTTACTGATTATATCGAACCCAACACGGCGGAAGTGAAGCTTTGGGCTGCAAATCTGGGTTTTGGCCCTTGGGAACAAAGGTTTTGTACAATGTCGACGCTATTAAAATGCATGCAAGAACAAGAGGATTTAGAGAAGTGGTTTAAGCTTTTCGTGGTCTTCTTCGTGGGGTGTTTGGTGAAGCCATTGTCGAACCGCGACGTCTCCATGTCTTACCTGGGGCTTTTTGAACGAAGGATGCACCAGATTTCAAGACTTCGACTGGCCTCAGCACATCATTGAGATTATGAGGCAGAATATAGATAAATCGTATGTTGAGTACGATGTGTTCCTAGTTATGGTATGTTTCCCAACCATACTTATGTTTGATTTTGTAATTTATTACCCATGCCTGGTCTGGATTCAGTGGTATGTGTTAGCTGTGAGTACGGGTCTACATTAATGTGCTTATTACTAAAGAAATAATTTTACTCGCTTCTCTATATTGAATTCACACATATGCCGGTATTATTAAAATGTTATTGGATTCTCGAATTCAGATGTGTCTCATGCTACACTACAAGAAAATATAGATTTGGTCACGGTTTTTGAAATCATGACTAATTGGTCACGGTTTTTAGTCACGGCAAAAACCGTGACTAATTAGTCCGATTTTACATATAAAACCGTGACC
>CM068299.1:4374718-4398947 GCA_034768395.1 Linum lewisii
AGTCACGGTTTACATATAAACCGTGACCAAGTTATTTCATGAAGGACCCAAGGTGCCACGTTGGCAATCCATGGCATCATTCTTCTTCTTCCTTACCGTATTCTTCTTCTCCCCTGCATATCTCTCTTCCCCTTAACACCCAACATCATCATCTCCTCTCTCCCCTTCACCAACCCAACATCACCATCTCCTCTCTTCCCCTTCACCAACCCAACATCACCATCTCCTCTCTTCCCAATCACCAACCCAACATCAGACCCACCAAACCCAATCGCCAGCCGCAGCTCCTCTCTTCCCATTCACCGCCGTCCACTGCCCCAAATCCAATCGCCGGGCCGCAGCTCCTCTCTTCCCATTCACCGCCGTCCACTGCCCCAAATCTCCCATCCGCCGCCAATCTCCCTCTCTCATCTTCTTCAAATCCAATCGTCGGGCCGCAGCTCTATCTTCAAATCCAATCGCCGCCGTCCAGTGCCCCACCACCATCCGAAGCTATCGGTTCTGCTTCTCGTCGACGCCTTCCGATCTGGAGATCCGTCGACGACTTCTTCCTCTCTCGCCGTCGTCGACGTCTTCTCATTCCTCTGCCAGAAAGCTAGGGCGGCTGAGCATTGGAGCACGGGGTCGACGGGAATCGAGGCGGCGCTGCTCACGGCAAGGGGAATCGAGGCGGCGATGCTCACGGCATGGGGAATCGAGGCGCCGGCGATTGCCGATGTGGAAATCGAAGGCGGCGGCACCCCCGATTAATTATTTTGTATTATTATTTTTTTTATTAGTTAAAATTGTAATTGGTTTTTTTGACACAATAAATAAATTGAGTGACTGGTTTGCAATTAATTGGGACATCTTGTTAACATTTTAATTTTACGGATCATTTTGCAAAACGGAAAAGGTTGAGGGTCTGGACTTGTAATTCATGAAATTAACTAAATGGGTCACTAAAATTTTCATCATAACAGTTTGGTCACCAATTTTGTCACGGTTTTCTGAGGAAACCGTGACTATTTGGAACAAATTTTGTCACGGTTTTCTTATGAAATCGTGACTAATTTTAGTCACGGTTTCATAAGAAAACCGTGACAAAATTCTGTCACGGTTTCATAAGAAAACCGTTACAAAAAATTTAGTCACGGTTTCCTTAGAAACCGTGACAAAAATGGGTCAAAATAGTCACGGTTCTTTAAACCGTGACTAAATTTTTTAGTCACGGTTAAAACCGTGACTACAAAAACTTATTGTTTTCTTGTAGTGCTAGTAGACATCATATGAAAACCCAGAATATGACCTCTTGCCATTTTAGACGTTTGTATACATTTTTTCGCTCTTTCCAACAACTAATTTATGTATACATATTTTCACCGATTTTAATTGCGTTTCTAATTATAGAAATCTATCTATCTACTTCAACGTACATGTACTTCCCCACCCACTACCCATACAATTGAAACTCGAGCGGGGCAATATCATATATCAGACATCACACGTGTGTCTGTATAGTACATAACCGTCAATTCAAACGTCTGTATAGATTTGCCGCCGATGTAGAGGTGCACAAGGAGTTGCCATTCAGACGTGTGTCTGTTTTTTTGTATCGGAAAACTGTGCTCATAGCGTTTGTAGTAGATTTGAGACGTAAGTATACGTTTCTAACAATAAACCCCCACTCTGTTTGCGTTATAATGTATACATGGTTCTCCCGTTCTGTAATTTAGACAGAGAGGCCAACACGATGCCTCTAAAGATACGCATGTTTCTTTAGGCAACATATATGAAATGGTCTAACGCGTTCATGGGTGTATACACATGATTTGAATACACAAATCGAACATATGTTTAATGAATGAAACTAATGGGCTCAGACTCACCATGAATACCACTTCCCACCGCAGCATTTCGTTCGCCTGCAAGTAGTTTAACAACCTAATCATGAAAACTGAGGATAGGCACCCTTCAAATTTGGGAGAAACTAACTGAAACGGGCCGATAAACTCACCCATATCGTATATTTCAGGCATTCAATCCGAGCTTCAGTTCCAGCGCGAATCCAGACGTGCGATTTTTGGTGCATGGATGAGAGAGATTGGGAGAAAGAAGAGAGAGAAAGGGGGGAAAATTCAAAATCCTGCATTTATGAGGAGGGCGGCTGTGTATAAATAGTCTGCCATCTCTCTCCTGCCAATCTGTCCAATCCGTGCGTCTGCTAAATCTGCCACGTCTGACGCGTATAGATTTTCGCTTCCTATTTTACCCCCAATACTACCAGGCCCACTCCCCTCACAACCCACCCTCCGATCTCCATCCAGTGGCCCTTATGGGCTTTAGCACCCTTAGAGGGATTGCTGAAACCCCCCTCAGCATACCATACCATCCCTAAAGTTCCCACTGCCCCCTATTTATTTCAGTTTTATTATTATTTTATCATTAACGCCGACTTCCCACTAAACCCCATTAACGCAGATGGCCGAGAAATTGGCTCCGGAGAAGCGTCACAGCTTCGTCCACAACGGTTACTCTTCTCCCCACTTCTTCCTTCTTCCCTGCTTTCATTTCCCTCGATTCAGCTTCTTGTTGATTCATTCGGCGATTTTCAATCCCTAATTCCGATGGTCCGTTTGTCGATTGGCGTACGCGGTCTCTAATTGCGCCTCTGGGTGCTTCTGCAGGTAAAACGGTGTTCGAGTGGGATCAAACCCTAGATGAGGTTAACTTGTACATCGATAGACCGACGGGGGTTCGTCCGCAGCAGTTTCACTGCGTGATTGGGTCTACTCATCTCACCATCGGCATCAAAGGCAGCCCTCCTTATCTTGATGTTGGTTTCCGGTTTCTGTTGTTTTCTTCAGTTTTACGTGTTCAATCACTCTCTAGAAGTTAAGTAGTTCGAAGACTTCTTTCAAATTGGATTGGTGATGTCATGCGTGTAATTTGATTGATTTTGCAGCATGATCTAGCTCATCCGGTTAAGACTGACTGTTCTTTCTGGACTTTAGGTATGTCAAGTTCTTTATCTAAATGCTTTGCTATGTCTTGTAGATGCTATATAAGAACTTTTTCAGAGTTTGGAACTGCACGGTTATCTGCCTGTTTAACTTGAGTTCATTTGGCTTTTTTCCTTTGATGTTAGAGGATGATATAATGCACATTACCCTGCAAAAGAGGGACAAGGGGCAGACGTGGGCTTCACCCATTAAGGGTGATGCTCAGCTGGATCCTCTCTCAGCTGATATAGAGCAGAAGCGTCTTATGCTCCAGAGGTTTCAGGAAGAGGTGAGTTTCAAATGCTCGTGACTTGCTTTGTCTCTCGTTCTAGTTCATTGCTGGCCTCCAAACTCTGTTGTTTTTTTGTTAGTGTTGTCCACTGCCAGGTGTTCTACGTCTGCAATGTGCAATAGCTTATTCATCTTTAGATCTAGGTGTCCTTTGTTTAGGCAGCAATCATTCTGAATTTTGGTTCAGTAACTTAAATATGTCAATCCAGTATCAGTAGTATTGACTGATTCTTTTAACATTTCTGGGACTACGAGATTCATTAAAAAACGTTTCTTTCACATTGTATACTTGGAAAGCTTACTGTTGCTGGTTTGTACGATGGGTAGGATGATTATTATGTGATGAGTGAAGTATTGCGAAAAATTGGTGAAAGTTTCATGCCATTATGCTGCAGACACTTCATTCTGTTTGACTTCGGTTATGAATTTCATATGTTAATAACTTTTTATTATTGTGGTAGTCGAGTTTCTCGAATGAAACCCTGTGATCTTCTCCACATTCTTGAATCTGCATCGGTTTCTATAAAGATGTTTATGATTCATGTCATTGCTAAAACTCTCGGCCATATAGATGCACCATTGTCTTATGGAAACATCATTATTCAATCTGGTATTCAACACTGAACCATGGACACATCATCTTTCCTTACTATGCTGTCTGGGAAACCTGATAGACGGAGAAATGCTTCACTGCAACGTTTGCGCCATTCTATTTTCAGTGCCTGTGTGTTAGTTTTTAACCAAATTATCTTCTATTTATGCAGAATCCTGGGTTCGACTTCTCACAAGCTCAGTTTTCAGGGAACTGCCCTGATCCAAGAACTTTCATGGGAGGGATCCGCAACGACTGACTGCCCTCTTCTCTTCCGGATTCCTTTCAATTGTTGCATCCAATTGTCAGTGACTACCCTCCTCTCTTCCGCGCTCCTGTAGAAAACGCAACTGCATAATTTTCTGTCTAGTCTTCCAAACTTCTAAGATGCATTCTAATCTGCAGAAAAACCATAACGAAGCTGCTTCATTGTGATCGAGTCATTTTCATCTCGAACTTGCACAATTTGTAAAATAATTACCTTTGTCCTTACAAACTAAGGATAGACAGCAACTGAAATATGTTGACCGACACATGTGTCTGGATCCAGAAAAAACAAGGACCTTCCTGATGTCCATAGGTAACTCTGATCCATACTCGTCTTTTATACTGTTTAAAGATTCATGCTTTCGTGCACTTTAACTCCAATTGCTGCTGAATGTCTTGCTTCCATTTCTGTATGTGCTGCTGAATGTCTTGCTTCCATTTCTGTATGTGCTGCTGCGCAACTTAGACCGTTGATAATGTCGGCCATTATTTACGTTTTTTCTGCCGTGTTGTGGAAGGAAGACCGTCTTGCACGCAATATGGCATTCGGCTGAATTGATTCTTTACCGAATCAAATTCGTTACTATCTGGTCCTTTTAAGTATGACTAGAACCATGCATGCATTTTTTAGGGTTCTTATTATAGCTCTTCTCCGCTTTTTCCCTATATAATTATAAAGTATGGCTGCATCTGCCTACGAGATGAGCTGAGTTTACCCTTGGTTTAAGTTCAGTTTGTTAATTTTTAGGTGGGCTCGAATTTGATTTGTAACATCGAGTTTAAATCAACTTCAACTGAGTTTCCTAATGATTATTAACGCGTTAAATTCGAGCTTAACTCAAAATTGGCTCTTTACCACCATTAACGATCCCAATCATAGCTCACTCGGAGTTTTGCACGTTAAAAAATTGCGACGAGGCTCAACCTCAACTTATTCTAATAGGTCGTTTGGTTTCTGTGATTTGGATGAATACACTAATTCATGTGAAACCTTCGTTTTTTCAGAAAAAATGGTTTCACAAAATAGCTGTTTTGGGCATCCAAAATGGCTGATTTCAAAACTCAGCTTTTAGTTGAGTTTTGGGTGATTTGATAATGAATGAATTGAAGCTTTTGTACATTTACCTTTTTATCCAAGTACTAGTTTATATAATTACAATCACTGCCATTGTTTTAATTCACATACCTAACATTACTGCTTCAAACTTCTCTTCTTTGAAGCCTTCTTTCTCCTCTTCAAATTTGACAACTTCCTTCTCATGAAGCAACAACCTTCCCATAACAAAATCGCATTGAATTTTGATTTTATTTTATTTTTATTTTTTCTTGGATATTGTTGTTCAAATCCAAGCTAAGTGAGACAATACCTCATTCGAACTCTCTCTATAGCAGTTGTTTGTAGTTCGAGAGATTCGTAACTTTGTTGGAAGCCCACACTCGCACCAAGTATGAGCTTCACAATCATTGCTTGGCCGAATTTTTTTTGCCTCCAACTGCGGTGCGGCCAAAATATCCCCATCGACATCTCAACCACGCATGTTTATCTTCAATCTTCTCCAAAATAAAGACGATGGGCTTATTAAATGGTATCAGACCCTAAAATATAGTTCACAAAACACAATGACCCAATGGCACAATTGAGTTTTCACCTTCTCAGCTTTTTCCCACATGAATTAATATGGGAACAACCAACACTACAAGAAAACATGGATATAGAGACTGAGGTTAATTGTCTCTAAATAACATTTAATTGTCTCTATATTGTTATAGAGACAAATATTATATGTGTCTCAAATGCTCCAGTCGCTAGATCCTTTTAGAGACAAATATAAAGATTTGCCTCTAAATGACCAATCAAAGACTAATTTTTCTGTTGCTAATTACTCTTTTAAATGACTTTTTTTTGTCTTCTAAACTATTTTGGGTGGCAAAAATATTTGTCTCTAATACCTATTTTCAGAGGCAAATAAATATGTTTTTATTAAAGGTTACGAAGACATATATAAGTGTGTTAGTAATAGGACGTTGAAGCAAATATTTTTGTCTCTATATCTATATTATACGTAGAATATTCTTATTTACGTGAAAGTATACTAATCTATTCATTTATTTTTATTTGTAAAATTTAGAGCTGTATTAAGAAAGTCAATAAAACAAAACAAATAGTAATTTCGAGATAAATTATATACTTTATTGATTGAGACAAATTATATACTTTATTGATTGAGACAAATTTTACATCATTCATGTTCAGTACAAAGGTAAGAAAAAATCTCGATTTTCCTAGCACTAGCAAACGAACTAACCAATGTTACAAATCAACAACTTAGATAAGCAACTGATCGATCCGCCAACTCTGTTTAATAACCAAACTAGACACCAAAGCTAGATATTGCAGCTTTAAACTTCTCCAGCCTACGAACTTCTTCGACTTCACCACCTAACTTTCCATTGCCGAAGAAGGGGTTTGGTGCAGTTTGGTTGGATTTTAAGTACTTGGCTGCAGTCTTCAACCGACTTTTCCCATAGTACATAAACTAGGCAAGCTAGAAACTTCCGCAGTCCTCTCTATGTTACCATGCCACCCTGCATATTACCAAATTTCGATCAACACATAGAAGAAAACAAGTTATAAAAGTAATCAACAGTTGGGTACTTAGTTAAGGAATGGAAAATAAGCAGACCGATAGACATGTCAAATCCTTTGGTCTGAAGTTCACAATACTCCTAACAAAAAACACATCATTTGCAGAACAATTGGATGCAGCAAGCAGCGCATGGCTTCTCTTCCAAGAGATAATGGCCTCTCATCTTTGACCTGTAAAACAAAACTATGAGAACATAAATACAGACACACCAGCAGGCAGCAGAGCCGAGAACAGCCCCACGCCCCCACATCATCAATACGTACAATGGTATGGGTCAAACAAGTTTAAGGCCAATCTCTCAATGTTGAGCCAAGTAATCCCCTTTCATATTTCGTAATTTCCAGAACCATATTGAATTAGTAATTAGATCATCATTTTCATAATAGTATCCATTATCTAATTTTCACAATGAAACTTCTAAAACCATTAAACCCTCCATTAATTTCAATCAAGAAACACAACTTCATCAGTTCCCTTACCCAAATCTTACAGCACACTAACCCTTCTTATTCCTCCTCCACACAATCTAATTAAATTGCACTTACAATTAGCTAAAACACAAGACTATACAAATCAAATTCCTTAGATGATTAGAGATTCATACCATCCACATTCTTAATAACTTCTTGTTCTAGAGACACATTCATCATCGGCTTCCCAACATTCCAGGCTGTCAGATTATACCCAACGCCAAGAGGTCAAGTTGCAAAATTAGTCAGATTATACCCAACGCCAAGAGGTCAAGATGCAAAATTAGAAAAATAGAAGAGAAGAGGAAGAAGGTGAAGAAGAACATACCCGACACCAAGAGGTTAAGCCGTTATTTCCTTTTGTCGATGCTTTCTTGTAGTTACGAGGCAGATGGATATTGATCGGTAATGCAAGGAGAGAGCAAGAGGCGTCATCGGCAAAAGGAAATAACGGCTTAACCTCTTGGTGTCAGGTATGTTCTTCTTCACATTCTTCCTCTTATCTTCTATTTTTCTAATTTTGCCTCTTGCTCTCTCCTTGCATTACCGATCAATATCCATCTGTCTCGTAACTGTTGATCCTCACTAAAGAAAGACTATCTTCCAATATTGTGAAGGATGGCGACGGGCGGCGGCAGTAGCAAGGAGAAGGATAAGCAGGGAGAAGGTTTAAGGTTTTCACGTTTTATTAATTTATATTAATATTTTTTTGGGAGTTCTAATTTGTTTGGTGGGTTTGGTAATTATGATTATATAAACTATTAACCTGTTCAAATATTAATTTTTTATTTCAAAATTTAAAAGATAATTAGCTTATTTGTCTCTACATATAATAGTTTATGTTAGCTTAATAAAAATATTAAACAAATCATAATCTTTGGAGACATATATTATTTCTTATAGAGGCAATTATTGTAATTGTCATGAATTGATAGTTTTAGAGACTAATGTTCCATGTGTCACAACAAAATATATGCAAATAAATTGTCATATTGAGACAAATAATACATTAGTTGTCTTAGTTAACTTTAAGGGACTAATATGTTAATTGTCTCTAAGTATTTGTTGCTATAGCCATGCTTTCTTGTAGTGCAAACGGTGGAATTCAACAAATGAGCTATTTTCAAAACATGTATTTTAAAACCACAAAATTGATGAAATACACCATTTTTAATTCACAGAAAACAAACGACCCGTAAAATCTATAAACTTTTGATCTATTCAATTTAACTTGGACTGGGGCGTCGAGATAAAGCTAACCATTCCATCAATTATTTTGCAGAATCTTCTTCGTTGCAATTATACTATTAATCCTATTGATAAGTGATATAGTTAAACTAGTATTTGCTTGCTATCGCACCACTTACTGAGGTACAACTCGAAGTGGCTTGTGAGTATATTGAGTCAAATATACCTCGTTAATACTCATCTTAGTTCTAAATGTGCTTTTCCTAAAACAAACACCAAACTAAACCGCTATATTTACCGGATGTCCCCCGAAGGAACAAACCGCTATGTTTTTTTTTTATGAATGATGAGTATATATATATAATATAAACAAAGCACACATAAAGTACACATGCTCCAACGAAAATCACACCCCAAAAAGAGACATCCCACCCTACAGCAGCAAGAAGGGGAACACCAAAAAAATCTCCCAACAGCCAACCTATCAAAAGCTACCCAGCATATACAAAAACTCCGCTCCTATACAACAACCAAACCCCAAAAGCCAAAATCATACCCACAAATAAACTACACAAAATTGTACACTCTCAACCCGGGTCAAATACGCCTCTCCATAAAGATAGCCACACCCGAAGCTTGTCCTTGGAGATAATCCCAGCGACTACCAACCATCTTCCTATCACTTTGGCCACCTTCCAAACAATCGAGTCCCACAAACCCTCCTTGTCCCTAAAAATACGATCTTTCCTCTCTTTCCATATGTACCATAACACAGCATGGATCAAGCGATCTCCAAAGATCTCGAAACCACATCTAAAGTTCCTAGCCTGCCATTGTCTAATAAACTCCCGAATATCACAATGACTCGGGCCCCAGATGGCAAGCTTGGAACTAAAAGTGGTCCAAACCTGCATAGAGAAAGGGCACGACAAAAACAAGTGCGACACTGACTCAAGGTCAGCTCTGCACAACACACAAACATTTGGCCCAATAAAACCTCACTTCTGGAGGTTTTCATAGGTCGAGATGTTCTTGTGGAAAACCTGCCAAACAAAACCTGAAACCTTTGTCGGTACATCCGCCCGCCAGATCGTGGCAACAGGGAATTCCTTTGAGCTCGAAGCCCCCTGTTGCTGAAGCACATTGTAAAACGACCTCACCGAGAAGGCACCCGAAGTACTCAGCTCCCAACACCGGTGCAGGAGGACCCTGAGAAAGCCACCTGGGCTCCAATCCCTCCAAAAGACTCATCATCCTGCATCTCTCGGCCTCCGCTCCTCCACAGAGAGTAGTAGTCAAAGGAACATGCCAAGTCAACCTGTCAAACATGATAAAAGAATCAAGCAGCAACGCTTCCTTGGATTGTGCCGCAGCCACAATCCTAGGAAACCTAGACGCTAAACACTCACCCCCAACCCAAGAATCATACCAAAACGACACTCTCCCACCCCTCGGATCAATCGAAGCGTAGTTCCAAAAAATAGAGTTAGACTTGACGATATCCCTCCAAACTGACCACCCCGCATTTTGCAAAGTCCCAAACCGGTCTCCATTCCGACAAGCCCACCCCACATTTATCCACCATCAGACTCCGCCACCAAGCATTTCTCTCCGAGGCAAATCTCCACCCCCATTTTCCCAACAAAGCCACATCCATCCTCCTAAGATCAATCACTCCCAAGCCACCTAAGCACTTCGGTTCCTTCACCACCTCCCAACGGATTAAATGAGGTTTCTTAACATCCCCACACCCCTCCCACAAAAATCTCCTTTGGATTCTCTCAATTTCCATGATAACAGCCACCGGAGCCTTAAAAACAGACATGTAGTAAATTGGGAGCTGCGACAGAACACTCTTTAAGAGGGTGACTCTACCCCCAAAAGAGAGAAAACTCGCCTTCCAAGAGTCTAACCGACGTCTAACCAGAGTAATAACCGGATCCCACAACTGTTTACTTGCCACATTGGCGCCGAGGGGCAACCCCAAGTAGGTCGTAGGAAACGTCCCAAGAGAACAACCCAAAATATTTGCAAGTCTTTGACCATTTCCAACGTCACCGATAGGGTACATAATGGACTTGTGAACATTGACTTTTAAGCCTGAAATTGCCTCAAAGACGATAAGAATGGCCAAAACTTGCTGAACCTGCTCTTCGCTTGCTTCACAAAACACCACCGCATCATCCACATAAAGGATATGTGTAACTTCCCCCATATGCCCCCCCATCATCCATAAAAAAACCTTCAATCAAATTAGCCTCATGAGCCTTAACAAACAACTGGGATAAGACCTCCATCACCAAGGTAAAGAGAAACGGAGAAAGGGAGTCTCCTTGCCTAAGGCCTCGAGAGCTAGAAAAGTAGCCCTTTGCCTCACCATTAACCAGAACCGAGAACGAAGCAGACGAGATGCAAGTATGAATCCAATGGGACCATAAATCAGGGAAACCCATGACTTTCAACACTTCCCCCAGACAACTCCAACTAACATGGTCATAAGCCTTCTCAATATCTAGCTTAATCACTAAGCCTGGTCTTCCCGACCTTCGTCTCGAGTCGATAATCTCATTGGCCACCAACGAGGCATCCAGGATCTGTCTTCCTTCCACGAAGGCACACTAGTTCGCAGAGATGCATTGAGAGATGACCGCTTTGAGTCTTGCAGCCAAAGTTTTGGAAAGAATCTTATAGAAGGAATTAACCAAACTGATCGGTCTCAACTGTTTAATATCCTCCACTGCCTCACACTTTGGGATCAAGCACAAGAATGTGCTATTGATCGAACGGGGAAAACTCTGAAAGACGACAAAGTCCTCAACCGCCTCCATGATATCCTTCTTAACCACGTCCCAATGAGCCTTGAAAAAACCCATAGAAAGCCCGTCGGGACCCGGAGCTTTGTCTACAGCTCACTTCCTCACCACCTCCCACACCTCCTTTTCTGAAAAAGGTCTAATAAGGTTCTCAAACCCTTCCTGATCGATCCTTCTAAACACCGCACTCCGAGGAAAAGGTCTGAACCTTTCTGATTCAGTATACAGATTTGTGTAAAATTGAACAATCGAATTGGCTAAACCATTGCTCTCATAAAAAACCTGACCACCAATCTTCAGAGAACAAATCAAATTCCTACGTCTATTGAAATTAACAACCTTGTGAAAATATTTTGTATTCCTATCCCCATCTTTTGTCCACTTATCCCTAGCCTTTTGCAGCCATGAAATTTCTTCTCTTTTCCAAAGTTTGTCCAAATCACATTTTAAGAAGCACCTTTCCACCCTATCCGCATCTGAGAGCATCTGCCTCTCCTCCAGAAAATCCAAGGTTGCGATCTTGTCCAAAATTTCCTTAATCACAACCTCCGTCCTTCGAAAGGTAGAAGAATTCCAAACAGATATATCTGCCTTAAGTCTTTTAAACTTAGAAGCCAATCTGAATAGATTGTCGGGTCCTATACCCGATGGCGCCCAAGCCGTCCGGACTACTTCCTGAAAGTCCGCAGCTTCTAACCACATCAGCTCAAACCTCCAAGGCCTCCTAATGACCTGCTCAGATACAGTGCCTAAAACAATCGGGCAATGGTCGGAACACGTCCTCGTAAAAGCTCTAAGGTTACAGTCTCTATACAGACCCTCCCACTCGGTGGAAACCAAAGCTCTATTAATTCTTGACATAGAGGCGGACTCCTGTAAGTTCGAAAAAAGTAAAAGTGGCGCCTCCTAACGGAAGATATCAAATAATCTCAGAACTAAATACTGAATCTCCCTTGAATCGAACCTCTACTCTAACATCTCCACTCAATAATCTCCCTTATAGGGAATTCCACCCAGTTCTACCTCCTGACAATTCATTACATATTAAAGTTCCTCCAATAAACCGGGAACATCACCATCAACACCCAGCACAAATTCATTTAAAAATGTTTCCTGAAAAAGGTCTACCAAACAAATCAACAAAATCGAAATGTTTAAAGTAAATAAACAACCGCTATGTAAAAACTTATTGCAAATCATAACTTAGAAATGATATTTCATTGGCTTTAAATTTATTGAACGAATATATTAGTTTTTTGTTCTCTTTTCTATGGAGTGCTCGACAAAAAAAATTATTGAACGAATATATTAGTTTTTTTACGGTGCATAAAAATTAGTTACTTTGAATAACCGAATATTACTAAAAATTTCAGGCTTGATTGATCGTTTGGGAATTGGGAACAGGAAGATAATCCCTATTTCTCCTCAATGCCCACAGCAGTTTTGCAGAGAAATTAAACACTCTGTACGTAGCTACCAGCTAAAATATGTTCATCTTGTCGTCAACTTCGTTTATAAAATGAACCTGTCACATACTCAGTGACACAAATCTCTCCGTGGCGCGGAATCCCGCCGTCTGGACACCTCTCTGCAAAAAAATCCGTTTTCATTTCATTTCAATTTTCTGGGTGCTGCCTGCCTTCCATGTTCATCCCAATCTCTTCCATCTGTCTTCCTCCTCCCTTCTCCCTGATTTACCCATGATCCCATCTACCCGACACGATCAACCTTCATCCTCCCAATGGTCACCTCTCCAAATCCTCCTTCCGGCGACGTCCTTATCGTCGGGAACTATTGCCACGACGTCCTGATCCAAGACTCCGCCGTCAAGGCCGAATCCCTCGGCGGCGCCGCCTCCTTTATCTCCAACGTCTTCAATGGCATGTCAATCCCTTGCACCTTGGTCTCCAAGGTCGGTGGCGATTTCCAGTACTCCGTCAACCATGCTCCGATCGTGTCCCCCAACGCCAAAACCACCGTCTTCCACGCCTACTTCGACTCCTCGGGTCTACCGGGCAGCAGCAACCGACCTGATCGAATACTCAAGAGAATCTGCGCGTGCGATCCGATTAAGGCAGCGGATCTCCCCAATTCGAGATTCGCGTTCGGGATGGCGATCGGAGTCGGCGGGGAATTGTTGCCCGAAACCCTGGAGAAGATGATCGAGATCTGCGATTTGGTGTTTGTTGATATCCAGGCTTTGATTAGGGATTTCGATCGCGTGGATGGGACGGTGAAGCTCGTGAAGCTGAGGGAGACGGGGTTTTACAGGCTGCTGCCGCGGATCGGTGTTCTGAAGGCTTCGTCGGAGGAGGCGGCGTTTGTGGACGTGGAGGAGGTGAGGAAGTGGTGCTGCGTGGTGGTGACCAACGGGAAGGAAGGGTGTGGGCTGTATTGGAGAGATGGGAATACGAAGGTCTCGCCATTTTTGGCTAGCCAGAGAGATCCCACGGGCGCAGGGGATAGTTATCTGGGAGGATTAGTAGCTGGGTTGGTTGAAGGTTTGGCTGTTCCTGATGCTGCTTTGTTAGGGAACTTCTTTGGTGCTCTTACCGTCGAACAGATTGGCTTGCCGCGGTTTTCTGCCAGGGTATTGCAGGTTCGTTCAATAACCAGATCTTTGTTGATGCTATTCTTTTCATTTTTCATGAACATAAGGAGAACATTGCCACTAGGGTTTAGTGCTGGTGAATCGGATGCCCAGTGCACAATAAACAATGATCTCAGGTGGGAACCAATGGATTGCAAGTTAAGTTTCCTGAATCAAGTTGTTGAATTGTTGGTTTCTCCATCTCAAAGCCCTATTTAGATCTAGAGGATGGCAGTAGGTTAGCTTAGGAATTGAGGATCTACAACAAATTAGTCTTCCATGAAGAATTAGTAGTAGCATTGATGTCTCACTTATCACCGTTAACGAATGTTATATTGATCAATTATGAACCTCTCTTGACAACTCCAACAACTCTAGTTTTAACGATCCTCCATGTGATATCAAAGCCCTTATGCCCGAAAGCTCTTGACATCCTTTGTATTGTGAACAACTGAGACCTCCCTTGTTCTATCCGATTTACGGCTTTAATTGTATGTTCTTATTGATGGTAGTCATTCGGGTTGATATGTGTTCTTTATGAGCTTTCTGCTGCCTGGATTGCTACGTACTTTTAGATCGCTTGGATGGTTTCGATTTACACGTTGTTGGAGATGCTTGATTGCTTATTTGAGCTCACAACTTGTGATTAATAGTTGGGTTTCTGCAACCTTTGGCAATGTTGTATCAGTATTTGCTACATAGATCTGTTTTGTGGTCTGCAGAGAGTGAAGGAAGAGGTGCAGAAGCGGAAGATGCAACACCGAGAAGGGCGGATCAATGAGCTGGATTTCTTCAAGCCAGTAGGGCACGAACAATTCCAGGCTTCCCTCTGTGGTTCAAGAACAGTACTCCAGTGTTCAGTTCAAGAATGTCATTGGCATCCTCCGGCTTCCTATGCAGCAATGGAGCAAGACATACAGCTGCTCAAATGTACAGGGGCGGGGCAGCCTAGTTTGTTAGTCAACAACACTCTATACGAGGAAGTCTCGACTTCAGATTCAGCATCGAAGGATTGTTGATCTCATAGTTTCTGTTCTGTTTGTAGTTTTTCCAGTTTTCTGGGTTTATTGGAGTAGATGCAGCAGCATTGCTTTCATCTCATCTTGTCCCCGTCTTGATCTCAGAAGACTTTTGTATTTGGATGTATAATGTTTCCACATTAGGTCAAATGTGTTTCTTAACCACTCATTTAAATGACATTCTAATCTAAAAATGGATTAGTCAAGTTTTCGATTATAAAATTTCATGTCATCGTTCTTTTTAGATCATGCGAGGAGTTGGAATTCAGATTTGATTCACGTGAAATTCTAATCTTGCTAGATTTCATTTCACCTATGTTTTCGATTTCACGTGAAATCTCAGTTTTGACTACATTATATGCTTCTACGTGAGTGCTACTCCAACTCTCTGCCTACAAATGGCTCTTCGTTTGGTAAATAGAGATCCTTTTATGTGGCGTGATAAGCTCTTCGATGTCGTCCAAGTTGGGGGTGTGATAAGCCTTACTACTTTGGTGGATATTTAAGGTTGCATGTATAATTACCTTCCGATCTCCTGCGAAAATTACCAATGATAATTTTTTTTTGAAAAAATTAGATAAAAATTGACGAAATTATCACATACTTGTTACTTCTAGTTAAAAAAAATCTAATAACTCTCTCCTTATTGTAGACTTATAGGGAGTATGCATATGTGCACAATAGTTATCTTATCTGATTATCTCGAGTTGACTAGTATTCTTACGCAAGGAGTACAACCTTGGACATGAGAATGTGTTACTAAGATATCCTTAAAATTCTTATCGTGATTAAAATTGAATTCATCACTTGTATAACAAAATGCTCGGGTGAATTTAATTGCGAGACAAAGTGCTTCTTAAAAAGGATTACAGGCAAAAACCCTGGGTATATTCTATGTATTCTTTATCTTTCACGTTATTTGTTTCAGAAAAAAAGGTAATCGATATTTAACCTAGGAAAAATAGGGAGCGGAGCGTGACAGACAGATGCGAAGGAAGGAGCGTGAGGTCAAACCTTTTTTGTCGTCCTTTTGTGGGATAGGAAACCGGAAGTAGTAATTTACGAGAAAGCCCAAACGGCAACAAAGTGGGTTCGTGGCCGAGAGAAAAATATCTCTCCCCAACTGCCAGCACCGTCGATCCTCCACCCATTAATTATTTTCCAGCTCTTCCAATTTTAGCTCTCTCCCAAAATTCCCAATTTCCTCCCTCATCTACAATCTCCCTCTCTCAACCACCAGATCTCCCTGCTCCGAGTTCGGAGCGCAATTTCCCCTCCCTTTCTCTCACCCTCCCTTCCAAATCATGAAGGCCCAGACCAAGAGGAAGAAGAGACGTCCCTCACGCGCCTCCGCTGCCCCCACAGACGCGCAGCCGACTCCTCTCGACCGGCAGGCCGAGGAGGAGCGGAAGGCTGTCCTAACGCTGGTGGAGGCGTTTGACTCGATTTCAATCGACGACGCTGCTGCCGCCTACAAGGAGGCGAATGGTGACGTCGATAAGGCTGCCGAGATTTTAACCAGCCTGACCGACGATCCTTCCACGAGCTCCGTTTCCAGCGGGGTTTCCTGCTTCGATTCCGCTTCTGGATCCGGGAGCTCAAGCGGTTCCGCTTCGAGCTCCGGATCTTCCGAGGGGTTTATGGAAGGGTGTTTGGTCGGCGGGGAAGGGTTTCGAGGGAGTCATCATAAGCAGAAGAGAGTGGTGGCGGTTACTGGTACGGTTTCGACTATGTTGGGGAAGGAGTATGTTAAGGCTAGCCATAGGAAGGAGTCCTCGAAGATGAAGGAGTTGTTTCAGCTTGGAAATGCCGCCTCTCAGAGGGATGAAGCTGAGCAGTTTCTGTGTTCCATGCTTGGTGATGAGTGCGAGCTGAATTTGGCTGTTGTTAGAGACGTTCTATGTGAGTTTGTCTTTCCTTTTCTCAGTGGACGATAGCTTGTAGTGATGAGATGAAGCTTGTTTTGGGGCTATAATGATGATACTCGCTTAATGATTCAGCTCTAATTACTGTGTGCAGGTCAATGTGGTTACAACGTTGAGAAGGTATAGAGTAAATTTCGAGCTAGTTTTTTAACATTGTTCTTGTTCTTTTGATTGTGCTATTCACTTCTTTTGATGTTTAACCCTTTCCTTTCACCATGTAAGTAATCTGACTATTACAGCGCCATCCATCAACTTCCATTATGCTTTATTGCTTTTACAAGTAAGATGTAAAACCAGAACTGTACATTATATATTGCTTGTTTGAGGGCCCTTACTGATTCTAGCGGGTGTCCTTTGTTTGAGGACCATTATATCTAGAATGGTTTAATGCACTATCAGAATGTAGAGAATTTGAAATACATTGGGCTGTTTATAGAATTATAATAAACAAACCTCTAAATTTAAAGAAAATTCTTATTATCGAAGTTCTAGACTAGGGATGGGCTAGGCTGTGGCCTGGAAAGGCTCCCCTGGATTCATCACTGGCTGATGGTGCATGATAGTTGCTTAATGCAGTCCCTTTTCTCAGGCCATGGATGCCTTGCTTGATTTATCCGGTTTCTCCTCTGAGAAAAGCAGTAACTATAATGCTGCTGCGCAAACTGGAAATCAGAAGGGGCGTATGGAGTACGCCGACAATGTAAGTGATGGAATTTAGCTCACCTTTTCAACTTCAGTATGTGTGGTAATGAGCTGTTCTTGGCTCTGTTGGGTTTCTGGCACATTAATGTGTAGGCAACACACCTGTTTTCCCCTGATTCACAGCTGGCAGACAAGGCTTCTGATAGCACTTCATATTCTTCTGAAAGTGATCTTTATGAGAGTGTGTGGGATTATGGATACAGGTAACTCATTTGAAGTGTTTTCAATTTATGTAATGTTTTATGCACTCATTTGTCGTTCTACTGTTGTGTTCATGACGCAAGGAATTAGCTAATGTGATGGGTAAAATAAAAATGCAGTGCAAACACTAGATTGAATGCTATAATATTCATTTTCCAATGGATATCTTCATTTGACTAGTTTGTGTACACAGATTGAGTTTACATTGTGGTGTAATCCATAGTTCATTGCAAAAGCAATCTCAAGTAGTTCAGTTAAATGAAAATCACTGGTTTTGGAGCAAGAAAAATATATCTGTATAGGATACCAACCATTACAGCTTGACAAAAGGGTCGCTTATCACTAACTTCCACTGATCAAATAGTAGGTGGATTGCTAATTTTGGTTGAACTCAAAATCTAACTGATAAAAAAGCTTTACTCTATTGTGTTTAGGAATTATGCTCAAGTCCTCACTGATTCTCAAGCTCCATTCCCAACTTGTCCTAGAACTAGCAAATCAGAGATCCCTCAGAAAGTCCTGGATTCTTTGTATAGCATTACGAAGAGCTCCACACATGAACCACATTCTATGAATTGGAAGAATATGGTAAAGAAAATGCAGTCACTTGGGCCTGTTGATGTTTCACCAAGCAGTGAGTTGTCTCACCAAGACATCGATGGTATAACATTGGTTTATAGTATGCACGAGTTTCTTATTCTACATCCTAATTGCTTCTTCTGCCACATCTTATGTTGGCTAGTAAAAGTGTTCATCATTTTGTTTTTAAGCATGTTTAGTTACATTTTGCTTCTTTGGAGTTGTAGCTAAAGGCAATGAGTACCACAGTCTTAGAGTGTCTGCAAAGCAACACTGGGATTCCATGAGATCCTACTATCATAGGGTAAGAAAATGTACCATTACCTTCATTGGTGAGGATGTTTTGGCATCATTCTCTTTTCTTTAGTTTTTTCCCTTGTTCTTCTTTTCAAAAGAAAGCTCAAGATTGACCTCAAGTAAACTTACAGACCTAGCTTCCAAATCCGACGATAAGGTTGTTGGTTATATATTGGCTGCACATTGGCAGTAGTAATGTCTACAAGAACATCGGCTTTATACCTGTATCTTATGCTTAAATAAATTCTTCAGGCTGGTACAGCTTATTCAAAGGGGGAAAGGCAATATGCAGCTTATCTGTCTGATCAGGTGAGATAAGCTATTAAGTTAGAATATTCCAGTTTTTTGTGGTCATCAATTTGTCTGTTTGGCATTCGATTGGTGAATCTCATACTGGAAAATTGACCTCTTCCATGTAATTCTATAGGGGAGATCGCAGACAAAATTGGCCCAAGAAGCTGATAAGAAGGCTAGCATGGATATCTTTAAGGCTAGGTTAGCACACAACACAAACCTGAGATATTTCAATAATTTCCTCTTTACTATGAATGGAGTCACATATTACTGGTATATCATAGGAACACGGAGATAAAAAATATGATAACAATTGACTTGCATGGTCAACATGTCAAACAAGCTATGAAGGTTTTGAAGCTTCACCTTCTGTTTGGATCTTACGTTAACTGTAAGTAAAAGGTCCTTTTCTACTACACACGATGTTTTCTAATAGATTCATATTGATCTGCAAATCATCTTGTTATTTCAGCAATTCAAGTCCTCAGAGTAATTACAGGATGTGGGAGTCATGGTTTGGGGAAGTCGAAGCTGAAACAATCGGTATGTAGTACTTTCAGCTCTCTTATGTGCAGTCTACTAACATCAACAGTGAGATTACTACATTGCAATTTAGTTTGGTATTTACGTTCCGCCAACATCAATGCATTGTAGAAAATGAATGGAAAATGTTGATATGTGGTGTGATGTACAGTTGTGAACATGTTCATATGTATGTATGTGCAGGTGGTGAAACTGTTGGAAAGTGAACAAATGGAGTGGAGTGAAGAGAACAGAGGGACTCTGCTAATCAAGATTGACGGAAGCAAACAGTATAGCTTTATGGATTCAGATAGTGACGCTGAGTAACTGAATTCCTAATTGCTAGGGTTAGGTCAAAATCCCCAGAACAGGGGGGATTTTCTCTGATTTCCTGTTTGTTGTTGTTGTTCACATATAACCCACTGACTAGGGACTCAGGAGGCTAGACAGGTATACCGTATGAGAAGAGAAGAGGGTGGATGGATCATCGTCCCCCGAAATGTTCATATTACTATAATTATTTGATTTCGGTAGAAACATCATATGTTTTGTTCTTTCCTGGAGAGAGGAAACAGGGTTAGGAACTGACTGTTGGTAGGAAGAAAGCTGAGAGAATAGGTGAAAAACTGAAGTCTGTATCTACTCCCAGTTGTATTCATACAATCCCTTTGTATCAGTCATGTTCTTGACATGCAATGCATGGCATGTACATCCCAAGTTTATGAGTCAGACTCTTGTGTTGTGTTTTGTTATGAAGACATGAGCTTGTTTATTGCTTTGCTCGACAAAAGGGAACTGATAGCTAGCTGGCTCGGGAGCGATGCATCGGTCACATATCGTTAGATGTCGGTGTTTGTGCTAAAGGGGATCAACCAAAATCTACCTCTACCAGAGTTGCTGTTCTGCAATATTTAATCACTCTTTCTTTCTTGGATGATAAGCTTCTTTAATCGTCTGCAACATGGTTACCTGGAAATATAATTTTTATTTAATCGTGTTAGCCTCACGACCCAGCCAAATGATGGTTCTATATTTTAATGGAAAATATATTTCAATCAGAATAAACTAAGTTATCTTCAAGAAAGACTAATGTAGATCTGCTTATTCCCAACTGAAAAAGTACCACAGGTAAGAAACATTGATCGTTTTGCAATAGTTCATAATTAAGTTACCGTTTTAGATAATTACCAGTCGTAGTCCAGGGTTCGGAAAAGATATTTATTATTATAAATGGTTATTTTGGATAAAACATAAAACTATCTTGGCCTAGTCGGACTTGGAATTTCTTACTTTTAGCAATCTGTTGCACTTTTACAAGTCACCATCTCGATCATTTGCGACAAACCAATCAAAACCCTCCAAATAAGTAATCCCTACCAATCACATTAACTAGCTTGACTGTCATATCTGTGAGTCGCCAACAGATTAGAGATAGCTCTCATCGCCCTCACCACCTGATATAAAAGATGAATCGAGGTCGAGCGCCGGCGAAAAGACACAATCGGCTCACCATGGGAAGGCAACAACACGCCTGACGAAGAACTTTTCTCTGTTTTGCTATTTATGATCAGCGGCGCGTGATTCGTAAAACCTCTGGCGGAGGCGCGTTGACCATGGACGACACCCTAACCACCACCACAAAAACAACCAAAGCTCGCTCCGGTATCACCGCCACCAACTCTGCCAAAAGCATTCTGAAGTGGAACTCGATCGGCGGGGGCGATTCGGACGATGAGGAGTGTGACAAGGAGGCCTGGGACGCGCTGAGCAAGAGCTTCAGGCAGGCGCAGAGGGTATTAGATCAGAATCGTGGCCTGATTGAACAGGTGAACGAGAATCACCAATCTAAGATCCCGGAGAATCTGAGCAGGAACTTCTCCCTCATAAACGAGATCAACGGGAACATATCAAAGGTCATGTCTATTTACTCCGATTTATCTGTCAATTTCGCCAACGTTGTGCACAAACGGCGCCGTAACAATAGCGAAGGACGCGGCGGCGGAAATTAGCGATGATCCAGCTGTCAATTCTTGAGCTACGTGGTCTATGTTCTTGTTCGCTGTCTTGAGTGTCAGTCGCTGAATAAAGTCTTCTGTATGTCTCTTGAGAACGTTTTTCTTGTGTTAGCGCCATTGATGGTGACGAAAATAAAAGTAGTATCAGATTACTTATCAGGTGTTCGATGTTATGTCTGATTGTCTGTTGTATGTTCGTAGCGAGGAGTAATTTATATCTTCATCTGAAAAAAACATTCCTCAAACGTAATAATACACCAGTCTTAAAAAGAGTACAACGACATCACTGTGAAAGTGTGTTTCACCAACCCCACATCACAGGGAGGGTGCCTCTAAGAGCACACATACAAAAGGTTCAAAGCAAGTTCTGCGAAAGGTGGTCGAGAGCACTGCAAATTGTTCAATACATAGAAACAGCACAAGGCAGAAAAAGACCCGACTTATAGAGGTAGTTCGCCACTGTCCACAATGACGACCTTGCTCTTTGGTGTCCCACTTTGTTTGCCTTCAGCTTCAACTTTGTACACCACATCCATTCCAGCTAGAACCTTACCGAACACGACGTGTCTTCCGTCCAACCTGTAAAAGGTGTGAACCAAATTGCTGTCAGTTCAACGGATGATTGTATGTACTACAGTGTTGAGCATTACGATGAATACGCAGAAGTACCAGCTAGTTGTGACGGTTGTGATGAAGAACTGTGAACCGTTTGTGTCTTTACCAGCATTTGCCATCGACAGAAGTCCTGCAGGAAATGAATACAACAATATTGAACCAAAGTTTCAATTCTGTATGCTTTGGCTGGTTGTAGGAGCTGCCCAATGGCTTGAGGGAAATGGAATTTAGAGATCTTACCAGGGCCAGTGTGCTTCAACTTGAAGTTCTCATCAGCAAACTTCTCACCGTAGATAGATTCTCCACCTCTTCCATCACCAAGAGTAAAGTCACCTCCTTGGAGCATAAAGCTAGGAATGATCCTGTGGAATGAGCTACCCTTGTAGTGTAGAGGCTTCCCACTCTTTCCAACGCCCTTTTCACCTATAGGAAGGATAATTGTAAGGCTCACGGTTAGCTTTCACATAAGTTCACAAAATGAGAGCTGCATATTTAAACAAGAAGATCCACAGAGCTAAATGCACAATGTAATCACGAAGAAACAGAAGCACTAGAGTATAAAGGTTAACAACAAACCTGTGCACAATGCTCTGAAATTCTCTGCAAATAGAAACAATGACAGGTTTAGCAACAACTACATCCTAAACCAATCTTAAAGGGAATGAAAAGGACAAAACAAGCTTCAAGCATACACGGTGGAGTACCTGCTGTCTTAGGAACTGCCTTGCCAAAGAGACCCATCGTAATACGACCTGATGCAAGTGATCAAAGGGCCTTCTCAGTTCAGTATGAAATGAAATGAATGATGAAGACAGGAATCAACTGAACCACATCGTATCGTAATTGGGAAAGAATGGCATATTTTTCCGAACAAAACCTAAATCCTAATAAGATGCCGGAGCAATATCCCTCAGCTTCAGCTCATGTCAATACAATCATCCACAGAACACCGTGACAATCAGAGATTCAGTTAGGAAATTACCGGCAGGCTTGCCATCGATCTCTACATCGAAAAAAACTTTATGAGTGATCTCTTTCAACTTCTCGTCCGATTTCTTCGCCTGAGGAAAAACCAAGTCAGGAAGAGTCATTCACCTATAGGAATCACTAATCAGAAACAGACACAACCTTACTGCATCATCACTTGATTGATTGGCACTGACAACGGATCTAATAGGTTCAAGTCTACGCAGCTGGGATGAACCTCGCAAATTCAATCAAAACGTGATTCGGGAACAAAAGCAAGAAGCAGAAGATCGTTTCCTCTTTACCTGGATGAGCGCTAGGGTTCCGAAAAGTAGAGTGCTCCATAGCAGAGCGACGGCCAAGGATCTCGAGCTCCACATCCTTTTCTCTTCTGCTTTTCCTTGAGTCTCTCTTAAGTCACCACTTCAGTCTTCAGTATCAGAGTTAGATCGAGAGATTGAGTTGGGAGATGTTTATAGACAAATTTGCATAGGTGGACGTCGGTTAACGAATCATACGATCCCACGTGTTCCGTTGACGTTTTACTTTCACTCCATTGGTCGAGGGGACGTGGTTACGAATTTTCCCCTTCTCTGTTTAGTTTTTACTGTTTAACTGAAGCAGGTGAAAACTGTAAGGAAATTAAACCAAGGGAAAATAGCACTTTTCCCCCTCTACTTTTCCAACTTAACAAATAGCCCCTTTACTACAAATTGTTCTTTTTATCCCCTCCTACTTCGATCACTTAGCCATTTGAGTCATTCTGTTTCAAATTTAACATTAATTGGTGCGCATGCGTGCACCACATTAGCTTCAAAATTCATGTATTAGCTTACTAAGCATTTTTAATTGAGAATATAAGTATATATATAATTAGATAAGATGAAACTTATAAATAAAACATGTGATTTTAAATCCTTCGTATTTCACCATACGCTTCACAATGCCTCCCTGACCAACTCTTCATCTCCTACCTCTGATTTCTCTCATCGTCAGTGTGCAAATGTGTCCATATTTAATATTAAGAAGACGATATTTGATATGTAAGGACCCTGAAGGTCAAAATGGTCAAAGTAGGAGAACGTAAAAAGAGCAATTTACAGTATAGGGGGCTATTTGTTAAGTTGGAAAAGTAGATGGGTAAAAGTGTTATTTTCCCATTAAACTAACCACACCAAGTTTATGGGCCTTTGTAATGCAGTGTTCGGGATAAAATGCGGCTCATACCCTTATAGTGTTACCAAAATGCACGAT
>CM068299.1:4399047-4442056 GCA_034768395.1 Linum lewisii
TGGACTTTGGACTTTGGTCCAATTCGTAATTTCACAAAGTGCCCAAGATTAGAGGAACGTGAGAGTGTGACACGTGCAAGTTTCCGTACAGTGAATCCGGAAGCCTGATTGAAGGCAGAATTGAGAATTCATTCTCGCCATAGGAATTGAAGCATGTGTCTCAAAGGAGGAAGATGATGATGACCCACAAAACGACAGGAAAAGAAAGAGATTGAAAATGGAGAAACATAGCCTGAAATTGGATTGACTTCTGTCCACTGATGTTCACCTCTGGTCTGCTCCGTATTAAGAGGTGGAATGGAATGATCATCGGCGTGAAAAAGAGAACACAAAAGATTCCCTAATGGAGGAAATCAGTCGATCAGAGTAAAGGGCGGAGACCCATCTCTTTAGCCTCAGAAAAGTTTAAAGATCAATTTCAATCCCTCCAAAAAAGGGAACCCAGCTGAAAAAGCCTACACACCACCATTATTCCTGCAATTCTGTATGGCAATTTTGCTTCTTCAATCTTCTTCCATTCTTTCCAATTCTAGGTTCTCTCCCTTTCAACAATGGTGGCTCCTCCGAGACTCTCCGCTCCTCGCACGCCGTCTTACCTCCTCCCTGCCCTCCTCGGTTTAGCCCTTTTCACCTTCTTCTTCCTCTACAAGGTACAAGGAATCAAACCCAATTTGGTTGGATGTTCTGGTTTAAGTTTTTTTTTCTTCCTTGTCTTGGCTAATTTTTTTGTTTTTCTCTTTCGGGAATTTCGTCGAACAGGTGGACGACTTCGCCACGAACACCAAAACAATCGCCGGCCACAACTTGGAACCGACACCTTGGCATGTCTTCCCGGCTAAAAGCTTCGACGACGAGACCCGGCACACCCGAGCTTACAAGATCATCCAATGCTCTTACCTAAGCTGTCCTTATTTCAACAAAACCATTCCAGAGCCGCCTCGGTTTTCTTCCTCCAAACCAGCTGCTCAGTGTCCAGAATTCTTCAGCTACATCCACCGCGATCTGGCGCCATGGGATAAGTCCGGGATAACCGAGGACCATGTCATGGATGCTAAGAATTTCGCTGCGTTCCGGATCATCATCTACCAAGGGAAGCTGTACTTCGATCCTTATTACGCCTGCTTCCAGAGCCGCATGATGACGACGATTTGGGGGTTCGTGCAGCTGCTGAAGAAGTACCCTGGAATGGTTCCTGATGTCGATCTAATGTTCGATTGTATGGATAAGCCAATTTTGAACAGGACTGAACATCAGTCCAACCCTGTGCCGTTGTTCCGGTATTGCACGACCCGTGAGCATTTCGACATTCCTTTCCCTGATTGGTCCTTCTGGGCTGGTAAGCATACATCAAAGCTCCCTTCTTTGTTTGCCTTTCTGTTCATCTTTTACATTCCTTTCTTTTGGCTATCGGCAGGTCAGAGATCAACATCAGGCCATGGAGTGAGGAGTTCCCTGACATTAAAAAGGGCTCTCAGGATAAAAGATGGGTGAAAAGACAGCCGCACGCATTCTGGAAGGGGAATCCGGACGTTGTTTCACCTGTTCGTTTGGAGTTGCTGCAGTGTAATGACTCGAGGAAATGGGGAGCTCAAATTATGAGACAGGTGTAGTTTGATGACATATGCCTTCTCTTGTATTGAGAGTTTACGTGTGGATCTCGTGAAGTTGTTTGTTTATAAGGAATGTTTATGCCAACAGGATTGGGTACAAGAAGCAAGAGAAGGATTTGAGGCTTCCAAGCTATCAAATCAGTGCAACTATCGGTCAGTAATCCTTTCCTTTCTTAGTATTATTCACTTACTCTTTCTGCAGTGCAAGTAACTAGACTAGACTATCCTGAGTGCATTTGGTTGTTCGTGGCTTTGGTTTGATCATAAAAAGCTCCAAGTAGACTTGAGAAAGGATTCCATAATTGTCTGTCAGATTCTTCATGTTAAAAGGATCATTTGTGTTCTTCCCATACATGGCATTTTCTTCCATGGCATGCTTCCTACTGCAAAACAGTGATAACTTGTGGATGACCAAATATTGCAATTAGTAATTAACATAGATGCCCTCTTTCTGCTGCATGTCTGTCTATAGGTACAAGATATATGCAGAAGGGTTTGCTTGGTCAGTGAGCTTGAAGTATATCTTATCTTGCGGATCCCTTACTCTAATAATTACACCACAGTATGAGGATTTCTTTAGCCGTGGTCTGGTTCCCAAGAAGAACTATTGGCCAGTTGCTCCCTTCGAGTTGTGCAACTCAATTAAGTCAGCTGTCGATTGGGGAAACTCTCACCAGGCTGAGGTAATCTTTCATACTTGAGATCTTACTTACAAAAGTTGGTATCTTGATTATGCAAAATTTCCAACCGGATTCTCACCACCTCAAGGAAACAATATTCCAGCTGCTAATAACAAACATTCTTCACCATTAATTTACCACAAACAGGCTCAGGCAATAGCAAAAGCAGGGCAGGACTACATGGAAAGCTTAAGCATGGACAGAATCTACGACTACATGTTCCACCTCATCTCAGAATACTCGAAGCTGCAGAAGTTCAAACCAGTCCCGCCAGCCACTGCTCTTGAGGTGTGTCCAGATTCAGTGCTGTGCTTTGCAGACGAGAAACAGAGGATATTCCTGGAGAAGTCAACGACTTCTCCCTCGTCGGAGCCTCCTTGCAACCTCCCGCCAGCTGGGGACAGCAACGTACAACGTTGGTTCGACGAGAAGCAGAGATTACAGGAGGAAGTAAGGCAAATGCAGCCGCCTCTGCCTCAACCATGATGAAGGAATGAATATGGCAGAGGTGTATGAATGACCATTAAATTTTGTTTGAAGTTGTAAAAGTAGGAGAATGAGAAATCAATGGCAGAGTTGGCTGAGAAATCAACGGCCTCTGTATTAGTTATTGAAATCCCCATTTTGATTATTCTTTTAGGATTGTGCATGCAGCATGTATACCTTATATAAACATACGATCGGATCGAGTTAATTTTGTGTCGGATTGAAATATGTGCAATCGCATGGTCACGGTTTGGCTGGATCGGATGTTTTGTCGATTTCTTACAACGTGCATTGCTTGCACATGTTGGAGGACACCATTGATTTGTTTAGTTGAAGCACATGTATGGATTTGCCAAGTGTAGTTCTTTTTTTAAGAAATGGGAAAGGATTACCTCAAAAAAAAAAAAAAAGACCCAAACAGAAGATAAAATAGAACGAAAAGTGGGTGAGAGGAGGTTTATGTTGTCTTTTTAAAGAAAATGTTGGTCCTCGAATCGAATTCTCTTTTGGTTGTGTTTTTTTTTTGTTGGCTCTGGTCAATGACGTCAAGCTCATGGTCGATGTCTTGGTTGTGGCAGCTTCCACACTTACGCCACCATTGTTCTGCTTGTGATTTTCATCCTCGTTGCTCTCTTAGTTTATGCTTCCCTTATTAGTTATGCTTTCACTCGATAGTAGGTTAATATTATATTGGATCTGGTTTGTATGTGGGGAATTAGTCCGACACTTAAAAGAGGTTGGATTTGTGATTTGGGTTTTGGGTTTTTTTATTTAATCAAATAACTACTTATTAAGTCTGTAATTAGTTATACGAATTACTATTGTAACTTTTTACAAACTTATATGTAACTATCTACTAAGTCGTGTAGCCAGTTATTTTTTCCTTGTAACTAGTTATGAGATTTTGTCTCTTGTAACTAGTTACGAGACTCGTCGGACAACTATCGAAAAAGAATTAGTTACACGAGTCACAAAAATATGTAACTAGTTATTTTCGCTCGTAATTAACTAGTCACAAGACTCATCAGACTCTCGCTGAAAAGAAGTCTTGGAAATATTTATTTTCTTATAACTAGCTATTTTTTTTTTTTTTATGAATTGAGCATTTTGTATTCATCAAAGACAAGAAATAATCGTACATCAAGCAAAAATGAAACTAAAACTACAATATAGCAACTATGCTACTCTCACAAGTGTTTCTTATCGCAAAAGAATAAAGCTCACTCTTTTTTGCTTCTATAAGTTCATTTACACCTCTATACCTCCATCGTGAAAGATTTTGTGGCATCTTTCATTCCAAATGTTGCAGACCATAATTCGCCAAAGTGACTTCCATGCTTTCCCCTTAACATAATATAAGCCTAACTGGGATGTCACTGCTGCAACGTTAGTTTGATGGGCCTCCAAAACTAGCTCATAAGGCCGATTAACTAAGCCCAGATCTTTGGCCCACATTTCTCTTTTCTAAGTGTTGCTTTGAATTGAAGGTTCCCATACACAATATAATATAGGCAAATAAATAGCGAGTAAAATATACAAGATAGTTGAATTTTCATTTTCTTTCACACTCACCAATCAACTAATTTTTATACACCTCATATAATTATACAATACTTTTTATTTCAGCGAGTACCACTCTATCCTTTTTTTTGGACGAAACAATAGCGTGTCTTGAGGGTATGATAGTACTTTCAACATATGTTGTTGAGTCAGCTGTCAACGAGATATTACGCAACCAAAAAATTAAAATATTATATTTTAAATGGTTTCAAAACACTTTTATTTGAAGGCAAGATAAGTGGCTAAGGTTGAAAAAATCAATTGTTGCGTTCTAATAAAAATCTGATTGATGATTACATGGTAAGATGAGTGGCTAAGGTTGAAAATTTCTATTATTGCGTTCTGACCAACAAAGTATTGCTTATAACAATTTATTGAAATACAACTGATTAATGAACATGATGTCACAAAAAAATTCAACGAACATGACACCACAAAATTCCAATAGCCATATTTGATGTGCACCTTCACATAAGAAAAAAAAAAAAAGACATATCTTTAATTTATGCGGAACATGCAAGAAAGTAGAAAGTAAATATGCGCAAGATTCTATCTAACTACGAGGAAAATGGGTCATTAGTATAGCTCGAGAGATATGTATTGCCGAGTAAGAGTACATCTTGACTATCGTCATATGAAATTAGCATGTTATATTGAGATGGAGATATTATATATGCAGCGATGACATAGTTTAATGAGTTGTTCAAGACGATGTGAAATATTTCACGAAGGCAATTACATCGACTTCTTAACTAGTATAAGACATTAATTTTTTTATACAATTGAACATGAGATTTTGATAGGCATGTACAGTGGCGGAGCCACGTTGCCTACTGGGGGTGCGTGCAGCCCCTTGGGGATTTTCCAAACTCACTTTCTTACACAGCAATTGCCCATTTCTCTTATTACTTATTAGAGCGTCCCCATCAATGGTAAGAGAGACTTGCAAGTTGAGGTGGCATGTGAGTGCAAATTGCATTGATGGGAGGGAATAAATTTTTATGCAAATTTGCATATTATGCAATTGTCTTTGCAAATGAAAGTGGGTCCCTTATTTTACTTTTTCATTTCTTTGTTTGTTTTTTGGTTTCTTTTTATTTTTGTTTGCCTTATTTTTTGTTAATAGTCTTGTAATTGTAATTTAAAATGATATTGGTCCCACATTTGCAATTGCTTTTGAATTGCATGGATGAGAGTTATATGAAAGTGAGAAGTTTGGTAATTGCAAAAGTTGATACGTGGCAGTAGGGACCACATTTGCAATTGTAAATGGATACCATTGATGTGGATGCTCTTAGTGTCTTAACCTACTGCCATGCATTCATTGGTGGGTTATGGTGGGTTGTTTATGACTTTTTAATCACTCTTCTTTTACTTTGAAACTCATATGTAATTTATATTAGGGAAAATAGCATTTTGCCCCCTCTACTCTGTCAACTTAACAAATGACCCCCTACACTATAAATTGTTCATTTTATCCCCTTCTACTTTAGCCATATATATTGCCTTTGGGGTCCTTCCGTCCAACTACCATATTCTTAACATTAAACCTGGACACATCTTCACGTCGATAAAGAGAGATCAGTGGTCGGAGAAGAAAAGTTGGCCAATGAGGTAAATTGAAATACGGGAATACGAAGAATTTTAAAACCACACAAGTTTGAAAAGTAGAGAGGGGAAGTGTTATTTCCCCTTTATTTTAATAACAAATAGTAACTTTGCTGAGTATCTAAATAAAATTGAAGATATTGCTTGACCATGATTTATGGAAATGTTAGATTGAACAATTATGTCGAATATCGTAACCTACCTTATATTTATGAGTCAGATTTGTTACCATCGAGTCACTATAAGTTATCGAAGGTCATATTCACATGTTTATATTTAAAATATTTTAGGTTGAATGACGATTTGGTGATATATATTAATTTTTGTATATGTACTATTTATAATTGATTTTCTATTATGTTATAATAAAAATTATTTTATGAACAAAGCACCCCCTTGACAAAATTTCTGGCTCCGCCACTGGGCATGTATGAGTTTTCTTTACTTGATCTATTACTATTGTATTGGCTACATTAAGCTGTGTATTATTTTCAGCTTAAAATCAAGTGATTAATAATTATATATAAAAGTTAGGCAAACTGCACCCACTGAAACAAATACATTAAAATTTTCAAATTCATGAACGGAGTAATATCGCTGAAATTCTTTTTTTTTTTTTTTCAGTTGAAATTCGCATGAAATTTCGAAATTTGGGCGTGTTCGCTTCTTCATCCTTCAACTACATATTTTAGCCAATAATATATATGTATATATATATATATATATAATTAAAGTATCCTCGTAATTCATATATGTACGGCGTCAAGGTCCAAAAATATTCGTCTTTTTTTTACGTACTTTGATTTGTTTATTTTGAGCTAAAGAGAGAGCACCTTTGCTGAAATGGGGAGATTTTATGGTGAGAAATCCTTAATATTTCTTATTTAAGAAATCAAATTTGGTGTCGTTGGATTTGTAACCGTAATAACCGTAATTGAGTGGTACTAAATGTACCAAAGGGTAAATCGGTAAATGTTTAGTAATAAAAAAATTATATTTTAATAAATCCCCTAACCAACGTGGTGTTAGTAATGGGGCGGTTATTTTTGTTTTTTTTTTTCTAAAAACAATATTTTTGGTCAAAACTTTACTTTCTCATCTTGTTTTTTCAATTTTTTCTATCTCTCATGAAATGGATTCAAACAAGAATGGTGTTCTTCATGATTTTGATTTGAATGAACCATTTGTTGATGAACATGTAGGCACTAAGGACGATCATTTGTTGATCGAACAGAGTAATATTCATGAAGTTGATGAAGAAGGTTAGTAACACAATGCTTGTCGTTTAATTTTAATTCAAATCATTTTGTTTTTGTTGTTGATATCACTGATTTATGAATTGCATTCTATGTATATTTTTTTAGCGATATGATTTCACCGTTTACTAATGTGAGTACCATTCGTTGTGTAATTGTTCCATTCATATTAATTGTTTTATTTTTTTTAAATGTACCGTCCGTGCCTAAATTGTACCATTCAAATGTTTCTGTACCACACATTGTGTAATTGTACCATTCATATTAATGATTTCATTTATGTTTTAAAATGTACCATTCAAATGTTTTTGTACCATTCGTAGTGAAATTGTACCATTCATATTAATGATATCATTTATTTCTATAATGTACCATTCATGGCTAAATTGTACCATCCATACGTTTCTGTACCATTCGTAGTGAAATTGTACCATTCATATTGATGATATCATTTATCCTTAAGTCGCACCATTCGTTATGAAATTTAACACTTTTTTTTATTAATGTAGGTGGTGTTGATTATGTTGAGTTGGAGCATGGTTCTGGTACTGCAATTCGAATCTCGATAATAACCTTGCAGATAAAGATGAGAATGAACAGTATTGGAGTAAACTGAGATTTAAGACACGCGATGAAACCTATAAGTTCTACACAGATTATGCACATTCCACTGGTTTTAGCGTTCGCAAAGCTTCTAGTGTAAGAAAGAATTCAAGCTCGTCTGGTGTAACTCATTATCTTAGATATGTTTGCAACAAAGAGGGGGACAAGGAAGATAGTGAACTCGACCCCAAGAACGATGGGAAATTAGCCACAAAGAAGCGTAAACGATTGAGAGCTGAACAAAGGACTGGGTGCACAACAATTATCGTCTTTCATCCATATCAGGATGCTGGTTGCTACTTCATCAATGAGTGGAAAGATGACCACAATCATGCTCTGCATAAAGTTGAGCACAAGCAATTTCACAGGTCCAATCGAATCATTTCTCCATTGTATAGGGTTCTTTCAAAGATGTTTGATGATGCAGGAGTTATCTACTGTCCTTTATTATACAAATTACATGAACGGTACAAAATAAAAACAGACGGAACACAATATTACATGAACGGTACAAAATTAAAACGGATGGAACAAAATATTACATGAACGGTACAAAATAAAAACGGATTGAACAAAATATTACATGAACGGTACAAAATAAAAACGGATGGAACAAAATATTACATGAACGGTACAAAATAAAAACGGATGGAACAAAATATTACATGAACGGTACAAAATAAAAACGGATGGAACAAAATATTACATGAATGGTACAAAATAAAAACGGATGAAACACAATATTACATGAATGGTACAAAATAAAAACGGATGGAACAAAATATTACATGAACGTTACAAAATAAAAACGGATTGAACAAAATATTACATGAACGGTACAAAATAAAAAACGGATTGAACAAAATATTACATGAATGGTACAAAATAAAAACGGATGGAACAAAATATTACATGAACGGTACAAAATAAAAACGGATGGAACAAAATATTACATGAATGGTACAAAATAAAAACGGATGGAACACAATATTACATGAAAAATAAAAACGGATGGAACAAAATATTACATGAACGGTACAAAATAAAAACGGATTGAACAAAATATTACATGAACGGTACAAAATAAAAAACGGATGGAACAAAATATTACATGAACGGTACAAAATAAAAACGGATGGAACAAAATATTACATGAATGGTACAAAATAAAAACGGATGGAACACAATATTACATGAATGGTACAAAATAAAAACGGATGGAACAAAATATTACATGAACGGTACAAAATAAAAACGGATTGAACAAAATATTACATGAACGGTACAAAATAAAAAACGGATGGAACAAAATATTACATGAACGGTACAAAATAAAAACGGATGGAACAAAATATTACATGAATGGTACAAAATAAAAACGGATGGAACACAATATTACATGAAAAATAAAAACGGATGGAACAAAATATTACATGAACGGTACAAAATAAAAACGGATTGAACAAAATATTACATGAACGGTACAAAATAAAAAACGGATGGAACAAAATATTACATGAACGGTACAAAATAAAAACGGATGGAACAAAATATTACATGAATGGTACAAAATAAAAACGGATGGAACACAATATTACATGAATGGTACAAAATAAAAACGGATGGAACAAAATATTACATGAACGGTACAAAATAAAAACGGATTGAACAAAATATTACATGAACGGTACAAAATAAAAAACGGATGGAACAAAATATTACATGAACGGTACCAAATAAAAACGGATGGAACAAAATATGTGAATCATCCACCCAAATAACATAAGGTACAACCCAACACCCAAAAAAAAAACGCAAATCAACTTAAAGCTTATGAATGGTATATGATTTGTATAGATGCCAACTGTACAAACTTGAAGCAAGCTCCTTACACAAGATCAGTCCGTTCTAAATTAGTCGGAAGGAAAACGACAACAAGGAAGGGGTGCCAGCAAAACAAAACAAGCAAGGGTACTTACCAGTAGCACGTTTCTCCCACCGCCGAAACTCTCAAGAACCGCCGTGCCATTCGAAAAAAATACCCTGCCGTGCCGGAGTTGACAAAGCCACCATGCCGAAGTTTCAGAATCGCCGGCCACAAAAAAGAAAGAGAAGAAGTAGAAAAGAGCCGCCGCGCCGGAGTTGACAAAGCCGCCGTGTCGGAGTTTCAGCAACGCCGGCCACAAAAAAGAAAAAGAAGAAGCAGTTACTTTTTGAATATTAATTAGGGTTTTCTGAATTTAATATGATACCATAATTATCTCTTAATTATCCTAATTAGGTAGTTTTCAATAATATATTTGACATATATATCCTTTTAACTACCCAAATAATATCAACCATTAGATTGGTACTATAAGATCTAATGGCCCATAATGAAGTTCTTATATAAGAAATCCATAGGATTTCTCATTATACATAATCTGGCTCAAATGTACTTTATATTCTTTTTCTCCAAGTATACTATAATGAAAAATATATATTAAACAAACGTCCCGCATGAAAATCATGGGGAGAGGATCTGCGTCCAGGATATTAAGTTTGGAAGGTTCCAAACCCAAAACACGGAGGGGCATTTTAGGAATTTTAAAAAAATAGAAAACCCTAATTTCCCTACCTTCCTTTTACATCCTTTCCAGCCGCCAGCCGCACCTTTGTCCCACACCGCCGACCTCGCCCATCGTCTCTTCTCCTCCCTCCACTTTCTTCCGCTCCACTTCGTCGAGTCCACATCACCACCGCGCCATCATCGGAACTGTATCTCGGCCAAGGAAAACGAGCAATCGTTGCGTCAAAGCTAGGTTATGGTGGCGAGGAGGACAGGCACGAGGAACGAGTTCCAGCGGGTTAATTTGTGGTCGGATTATAACTAGGGACGGCTCCATCGTCGTCTGCAGCAGGATCCGTGCTCCTGTGACATTGTTGTCGATATTGAATATCGTTTTTTCGGTTGAATCGGAATTTACTCTGTTTTTATTTACTCCGGTGAGCGGCGGAGCGGAGAGAGAGGGAATAGGGGCCGACGAGGGGTCGGCGGCCGACGAGGGGAAGTCGGTGGCCGACGGAGCACGATGGTGGAGCAGCTGCATCATATTCCAAAGGTTGAAGAAGAGTGACTTCTTTGTCACCTAGTTTAATTGAGTGACTGGTTTGTAATGACAAAAAATTGTGGAATTTAATTTGTAATTAATAATAACCAACTCCAGTCGACTGTTTTTTAAACATTACAATTCAGTCACGTTAGTATTAAACATTACTATTTCAGTCACTATTTTTATGATGTTGATATTGTTGGAATAATCTTTGAACTAGATAACTTGTTAACGAGTTATCTAATGATGTTAACTAATTAACTAACATGTTAACTTGTTATCAACTAAATAACCTCGTAACTAGTTATCTGATGATGTTAACTAATTAACTCGATTGGTTAAGTAATTAACTCGATTTGATAACAAGTTGAGTGAAATTTGGATGATCAGTTAACTAGTTAACTCGATTAGATAACTAGTTAACGACTTGGTAACTATTTAACTCGATTTATTAACTCGTTATCTAAATCATGATGTTAACTAGTTAACTCGATAAGTTAACTAGTTATCAACTAAAAATCTTGTTAACTAGTTAACAACTTGATAAATAGTTAACTCAATTGGTTAACTAGTTAACAACTTAGTAACTCGATTAGATAATAACATGTTAACTAGTTATCTGCTGATAACTAGTTAACTGTAAAAACTCAGGTTAACTAGTTATCAGTAAGAAATCAGGTTAGTTAACTAGTTAACTAGTTAAAAACAACTTGACTAGTTAACTAGTTACCTAGTTCATGAGGTTAACTCGATTGGATAACTAGTTAACTCGATTAGTTAACTAGTTAACTCGACTAGATAACTAAATTTGATAAGTTAACTAGTTAACTCGATTGGTTAACTAGTTAACTCGATTTTGATAACTAGTTATCAACTAAAAATCTCGTTAACTAGTTAACAACTTGGTAACTATTTAACTCGATTAGATAACATGTTAACTAGATAACTAGTTAACTATAAAAACTCAGGTTAACTAGTTATCAATAAAAAAATATTGTTAACAAGTTGTTAGTAAAAATCAGGTTAACTTGTCCTCGTCGGAAAAATCACCGGAGTTTGGGTGGTCTCCGGAGCCTCGCCGAAAAAATCACCGGAAAACATGTTAATTATAAAAACCCAAATTAACTAGTTATGAATAAAAAAATCATGCTAATAAGTTAATAGTAAAAATCAGGTTAACTAGTTAACTTGTCCTCGTCGGAAAAGTCACCAGAAAAAGTCATCGGAAAAGTCACCGGAAAAAGTGGCCGGCGACAGTGGCTGGCGGCAGTGGTTGATTAAAAACAAAATATTTAAATAAAAAATAATAATAAAATATTTAATTAAATATAATAATTAAATTGTTTGTGTAAAGTCCTAAATGCCCCTATTAAATCTGGACCATTAGATTAGTCAAAGGTCAAACTAGATCTAATGGTTGGGGTTGGGTTTGGAACTTTCCAAACCCTCAAAGGTTTGGACGCTGATCTACTCCCAAAATCATGCAGTTAGTTTATATAAGGGATAATAGGCTGGGAGGCCCTGTACTATTGAAAGATAACAAGTAGGCCCTCCTACTATTAATTGCACCAAACAAGCCCCTCTACTTAGAACATATAACAAACAAGCCCTTCCGTTACAAATGTGACAAACGGCGTTACTGAATTGTTGACACAATTAACACGTCACTGACACGTAGGTTGTTAGAGTTTACACGTCAGTCGATTGGAATGTCAGCAACCCTAAACGGCTCTGTTTTGACTCAGGATTATTAGCAACAGATAATCCAAATAGTAAAAAATGACGCCGTTTAGGGTTGCTGACATTCCAATCGGCTGACTTGTAAACTCTAACAACCTACGGGTCAACTGTGTCAACGTTTCATTAACGTCGTTTGTCACATTTGTAACGGAAGGGCTTGTTTGTTATATGTTCTAAGTAGAGGGGCTTGTTTGGTGCAATTAATAGTAGGAGGGCCTACTTGTTATCTTTCAATAGTATAGGGGCCTCCCGGCCTATTATCCCTTTATATAATCTGAAATTAAATATGTAGTTAGGAGAGAATAAAGTTACGTACGTACATTTGTGTATAATATTTTCAGTAAACATTGCAGTGCTTAACTTGATCTATATAAGTCCTCCGCATGAGAGGTGTCTAGGGTTTTCCTAGGGTTTTTTTTGTCGGCGCGTTCTTTCTTCTTCTCCAAAAATCGTCTCTGCTCCGATTTTCTTCTGCCATGGCACAACCAATAACACAGCAGGAGTTCTCGGACGACGAGGATGTAGGACTGGAGCTGGCGGAACTGGATCTGAACGACGGTATTGATATCTACGCAAACTGCATGGTTGGGATGTTTCTGACGTCAAAATCAATCAACTTCAATGCGATGCAGAATCGCTTGGCTTCGATTTGGCGTCCAGGGAAAGGGGTTACCATTGAAGAACTGGGTGATAGGCTAATCTTATTTCGTTTTTATCATGAGCGGGATCTTCAGTGGGTGCTGGAACGGGGTCCATGGTCGTTTGATAATGCATTGTTGGCGATGCGAGAACTGAAGGCGGGAGAAACGCCAACCACCGTCCCGTTGAATACGACGGAGTTTTGGATACAAGTTCACGACTTGCCTCCGGCGTTTTGTACGGAACGAGTCGGTAAGATGCTGGGGGATTACGTGGGAGAATTTATTGCCTGGGATGAGAGGTTGGCTTATACCGCGGAGACACCGTATATGCGAGTCAGGACGCGATTTGATGTCACTAAACCGCTGGTTAAGGGAAGGAAGGTTAGGAGGCCGGGTGGAGAGTGGCTGATGAGCAAGTTCCGATACGAGAGATTGCGGCCTTTTGCTATGTTTGTGGACGTATAGGCCACATTGAGAGGCATTGTGAGATCTGGTATCAAACTCCGGAAGATAAGCTGGTTCGAGGATGGAGTAAGGAGCTGCGTGCAGAGCTGAAACGAACTGGAGCTGCCGAAGGGGAGCAATGGCTGGTTCGACAAGGGGGACAACCGAGTAATGAAGCAGGAATGGAAGGCAGACAGGTACTAGGAGAACTCCCTGAAAACATTCAGCCATAGGTTAAACCAAAACCCGTGAATGTTAGTACTTTAATGGGCAATCTGGGGTGCGGGTGGACGGGTGGAAGTCACGAGATGAGGTAGCTCTAGCAGTGGGAATGGCTGATATGGAAGGAATCGAGGTGCCGGATGATAGGAAGAGGAGGAGAGGCAGCGAAAGTGGATATAATGGATGCCAGGATCCAAAAAACTTGGTGCAGGCAGGCCCGGGTACCGGGACCTGCCCACCGCAATGATCGTCTTGTGTTGGAACTGCCGAGGACTTGGCCAGCCTCAGGCGGTTCGTGTCGTGGATGAGCTCGTTAGAGCTCATTGGCCAGATGTGGTGATTCTGATTGAGACACTATGTTCGAAGCAAAGGATTGAGGAGATACGTAGGAAGTTGAAATTTGAGGCATGTTTTACTGTTGATGTTGAAGGGCACAGTGGAGGGCTTGGAGTTATTTGGCGGGAAGCAAGTCGGGTCCAATTGGTTAATTACTCTCGGAACTTTATTAACCTTGATGTTGTAGATGAAGTGGGTCAAGGTTTTCGACTAACTGGGTTTTATGGTTTTCCTGAAAGGAATAGGAGGAAGGATTCGTGGGATTTACTCCGTTCTTTGAAGATGACCACGCCGTGGGTGTGTTTGGGAGACTTTAACGACCTTCTAAACCCTGAGGATAAACGAGGTATCCACCCGCACCCTCAATCGCTTATGGATGGGTTTAGAGAGGCTGTAGTAGATTGCGGGCTCATTGACCTACCCATTATTGGGTACCCTTTCACGTGGGAAAGATTCAGAGGCAAGCCGAACCACGTTGAAGAAAGACTTGATCGTGCTATGGTAAATGACGAATGGATGGAGCAAAACCTAAACGTCAAACTGAGTAATCTCGTGGCACCTATCTCTGATCATTCTCCAATCCTTCTTGATACTAATGGTGATAGAGAGGTGAGTCGGGGTTATAGGTTTCGCTTCGAGAATAAATGGCTTCAAGAGGAAGGTATGAAGGGGTTAGTGGAAGGTTGGTGGGACAGAAGCATGGGTCAGCCTATTGAAGATCGACTAGGAGAGTGTGCGTCGGAGCTGGAGGATTGGGGCCGTACTCTTGCTAGTAAATTCAAGCGAGAAATTAAGCTGACTAAGCGAAGGTTACAGGAACTTCGTGAAGATGACAGCGAAAGCAGTGCGGAGGAATACACTCAATGTCGACTGGAGCTGCTCGAGCTGATGAGGAAGGAGGAGGCACATTGGCGTCAAAGAGCAAAACAATACTGGTTACGAGATGGTGATTTGAATACAAAATATTTTCATGCCATGGCTAACGGAAGAAGGAAATTTAAAAAGTTGAGTCGACTCCGAGCAGATGATGGAACGTGGGCAGAAAATGATGATGAGATGGCTGCAGTAGCTAGGCAATATTTTGAACAGTTGTTTAAACGTGAGGACGTATGCATGGAGGGAGTTATTGCATGCATCCAATCAAAAGTTACAGAAAGTGATAATTTCATGCTTTCTAGGTCATTCACTGAAGATGAATTTAAGAATGCTCTCTTTGACATGGACGCCAATAAAGCTCCTTGACCCGACGGTTTCAATCCCGGATTTTATCAGGCATTTTGGCCGAAAATTGGGAGTGAGGTGTTCCGAAGTTGTGTTCACTGGCTGGAAGAAGGTTGTTTACCAGGTAACCTTCAGTTGACTAATGTTGTGCTTATTCGAAGGTTAATAATCCGGAGAATATGAAGGATTTGAGGCCAATATCCCTTTGTAATGTGATGTATAGAGTGATTGCAAAGGTGCTCGCAAACAGATTAAAGAGAGTGATGCGAAACTTGTCTCTCTTGAGCAGTCCGCCTTCATTGGTGGACGTTCTATAATTGATAATGTGATGGTGGCTTTCGAATCGCTGCATCATATGAAACGGATGTATCGAGCAAAGGAGGGGGAGGTTGCAGTTAAGATCGATATCTCGAAAGCGTATGATAGAGTTGCATGGGAGTATTTGGAGGCGGTGTTGAAGAAGATGGGGTTTGGTGAAAAGTGGATCTCGTGGATGATGATGTGTGTAACTGGTGTTAGGTACGAGATCTCGGTCAACTCAGACAGGGTCGGGCCAATCTTTCCGGGGAGAGGGCTACGACAAGGGTGCCCTTTATCACCCTTTTTATTTGTTCTATGTGCAGAAGGCCTCTCGACAACGATGAAAAGGGCGGAGGAGGCGGGAAGAATTCATGGATCACGAGTGTGTAGAGGCGCACCTTGCATCTCACACCTCTTTTTTGCTGATGATAGCTTCCTCTTTTGCAGGGCTTCGATTCAGGAAGCGAGAGAGCTTAAAAGCATTTTATTGGCGTATGAAAGAGCATCGGGACAGGCGATCAATTTCAATAAGTCGGGAATATTTTTTAGCACTAATACGTTCCCGATGTTGGCGGACGGTATCTCCTCTATTCTTGAGATCCATAATACACTTAATACAGGGAGGTACCTCGGCCTGCCCTCGGTGGTGGGCAGGAAGAAGCGGCAGATTTTTGCTTTCATCAAGCAGCATATTTGGAACAAAATTCAGAGCTGGAGAGATAGATGTATTTCAATGGCCGGGAAAGAGATACTTATCAAGGCAGTCTTACAAGCAATACCGGCGTTCAGTATGAATGCATTCTTGCTCCCGATTACTCTAACGGATGAGATTCAACGAATGATGAATAGCTTTTGGTGGGGAACGAAGGGTAACGGTGGTGGTGGCTTATCTTGGATGAGATGGGAAAGAGAGTGTGTCCGAAAGGAACATGGGGGTTTAGGCTTTCGTGACCTGGCGGGCTTCAATCTAGCGATGTTGGGAAAACAAGGTTGGAAGTTCACTTCTGACCCTAATGCTCTAGTGTCGAGGGTCTTCAAAGCAAAATATTATCTGAATGGGAGTTTTTTAACGGCAAATGAGGGATTAAACTCAAGCCTTATCTGGAAGAGCATTTGGGCTTCACAACAGGTATTAGATTGTGGCGCTCGGTGGAAAATTGGAAGCGGTGAGAATATTCAGGTTTGGTCACAACCTTGGCTAAGGGATGCAGACAATTTTAAACCCACGACGTCGGCTGTGGATGGCCTAGAAGGGTTGACAGTTAATGATTTGTTAATCCCTGGAACGATGGAGTGGGACGAGGAACACGTGGAGCTTTTATTTAATGACCGAGACGTGGCACTCATTCTCGGCACGCCTTTACCACGACAAGGAGGCAAGGACTCGATTGTGTGGCATTTTAGTAGAGATGGCAATTACACTGTTAGATCGGCGTATAGAGCTTTATGGACAAGATTCAGCCGAAACCGCATTTGCATGCTGGGGTAATTGGTCAACTGTTTGGAGAGCTAAAATCCCTCCTAAAGTAAAGCTTTTTGTTTGGAAGGTGGGAAGAGATATCCTCCCAACAAAATCAACGCTTCAACAAAAGAGGGTGTTTGTTTGCACTTGGCTGTGGTATCTGTGGAGGTGGCGTTGAGTCACCGTGGCATTTGTTCCTCGATTGCCCTTTTGCGAGAGACTGCTGGTCGAAGGCTGGAATTATTCAAGAAGTGGCTCGAGCTGTGATTGACTCGAGAACATTTGAGGAATGGTTATTGGGGCTGTTAGATTCAGGTACGGATAATGTTCGTAATGATATATTTGTCATCCTTTGGAGCATATGGAAGGAAAGGAACGCGAGGGTGTGGGATAATAAACCATCAAGCGCGGAGTGGGTCGTGCGTGAAGGCCGTACTTTGCTCTCGGAGTGGCAACTGGCGCGACGACAATCTGACAATGATACGAGAGGGCAGCAGTCAACGCGGTGTAGGCATTGGCACCCGCCTCCTGAAGGATTCTGGAAGTGTAATATGGATGCAGCTATATCGACTACTGCGAACAGATCAGGTGCAGGCATGACTGTCCGAGGTGGCGATGGAGGTTTGGACAGGTATCGTATGACGTCTTGGAATGGAGTGTGGACTAGCAAAGAGGCTGAAGGGAGAGCTCTACTGGAAGCCTTGAGTTGGACAGAATTTAATGCGTATACCAACATGATCTTCGAGACGGACGCTCTTGTCGTCACTCAGGCTCTTCAAGCAGAAACGCGTGACTTTACAGAATTCGGAGAGATTATCATGAGCTGTAAAGCTGTCATGGCCCGTAACCCTAATTTTCGAGTGGTGTTTTGTAGGAGGGAACAGAATATGGTCGCGGATACTCTTGCTAAGCGATCTATTTCTTGTGTTGAACCGTGCAACGGGGAGACCCCTCCGGTTTGGTTGGAGGACGTTTTGTCAGACATCTGTTTCATGATTCATGACAATTAATAAAATCGTATGATTTGCCTAAAAAAAAAACTTGATCTATATAACTTTGAAAAAGGAGATTGTCGCATATATTCCGGGGGAAAAAGGAACCGCGCATATATATAATAATATACTTAATTAACTTATTATTCATGTTTATCTTAAGGATAGTTTTTAATATACATACAAAGATAACCAATATATTCACCTAAATGTCTCAAATCTTATATAATTAATTATCTCTCTTATATTTTATGATTTTTTTTCCAGAAGAACGTGAAGCTCGTATTATTAATGAGCCAAATTCATGCACAAATTAGCCAATGCATATGTTCGAGCCAACTTAGAGCTGCATGCCACTCGGACGTTGATGTCAAGGAAAATGATTGTTTAGCTAACTCACGAGCAACTATATTCCTATCTCTCATAACAACATTCACAACAAAATGGTATCTACATCTGATCAAGATATCTGGACAGCCTTTAATGATTATGCCAAACTCCATTGCATCTGCCTCCTCTCTTCGTAAAGCCAATTTAACCAACTTCGAGTCTATTTAAAAAATCACCTTGTCATATCCGCTTATAAGCTCGACCCAATTGAGGGCTTCAAGTAATGATGAAGAAGAAGACTCGTGTGTTAGCTAGCTAGCTAGCCAAATCTTCTTTCTCCACATTTGCGTTGCCGAAATTATTTCTTCAATATGGTTAGATAATATCCGTTGTGATTACTGCATATTCATTGAGCATTAACTATGTTCTCAAAATATGTATTAAAAAAAACTTACTTTGTATCATCAAATCTCAAAATTTTACACATACTACCAACAAATTCAAATTGGGTAACACAAACAAATGAAATAGAAAGCAATTGCGCCGGCATTTCCAAAACAATGAAAAATGATCACTACAATTTCTATACCAAATTCCAAACACCAAATGAGTGACCCCTCGATAGAGACTATAGAAGCTGGATAACGAGTGGTCCATCTTTCCTTTTTGAATTAGGTACATGATTTACACATACAACCATTTTCGAGACATATCCCATTTTCCCTCCCCTTGCCGACCTGTTTTCACTTTTTACTTTTTACTATTTCACCAAATATTTAAATTTACTGAATCTGGTAAAAATATATAAAGAAATTAAGAAGGGAACCTGGGCGACACTTTCCGTTAGTCCCTGGGCGAAATAAATAATAAGACCCCCTGAAAGGAAAATGACAAAACGGAGAGCAAAACACGGAAATTGCAAACAACGAGATGGCGGGAGTTAGTAAATCGTTGACGGAAACAAAATTAAAATATTAACGCCGTCAGCCACATAGCCGCGCAATACAACAGAAGGTAACACGGCAATCTCCCAATCTCTGCTCTGTCTGTACATTTAGATCTTCTCTCTCTCTCTCTCTTACTATTTATATATAAATTCCGATATCCTAATCGAGAAAACGACCATTCAGACGAACAGTTGTAAGCCTAAAACACCGGCAGGAAGATCCATCCATGGGGAGCTACAGAATGTGCGGCTGCTTCGTCAGGAAGTTCAGCGTCTCCGAGGCCGGTCCTCCGCCCGACGTCAGGGATGCTTTTAGAAAGTACGCCGACGGCGGTCTTTTGATGACCGTGGATCAGCTCCGCCACTTCCTTGCCGAAGTCCAGGGCGACGACGACGACGACGACTGCATTTCCGATGCCGCCGAGAAGATCGTCGCGTCGATTCTTCATAAACGACACCATCTCGTTAGTAGGTTCGGCAGGCACGGTCTCTCCGTCGACGATTTCTATCGGTACTTGTTCTCCACCGATCTCAATCCCGCAACCGTCGCTGATCAGGTAATTAAATTAGATTTTACACGTTTGACTTTCCTGATTCTTGTTCCGATAGTTTGATTACTAGATTGTTGAGCCCTTTGGTTGACGATGATGCTCATTTTTTAAAGTAATTGATGAATTTCTAGATTAGGTCATTACAAAGGGGGAAATACTGTCAACTGATTGGGAAAGCTAAGCGGATACGAATTTGGGGCATTTTTTATTTCTATTTTCAGGTATATCAGGACATGACAAAGCCATTGTCCCATTACTTCATATACACAGGACACAATTCATACTTGACTGGGAACCAGCTTAACAGTGATTGTAGCGATGTCCCAATCATCAAGGCATTGAAGAAAGGGGTTAGAGTGATTGAGCTTGACCTCTGGCCGAATTCAGACAAAGACGAAATCCACGTCCTACATGGAAGGTAGTTATTCTGGGTAATGTAGTTATACCAAGTTACAAGTTCAAAAGTAACTGAAAATGGTTATTGCTGTCAATGCTGAATGCTTGGTGAAATTTTGTTAATAGGACATTGACTACTCCTGTGGAAGTCCTAAGGTGTTTGAGGTCCATAAAGGAGTATGCGTTCGAAGCTTCTCCGTACCCAGTAATAATTACCCTAGAAGATCACCTCACTACAGGGCTTCAAGCTAAAGTTGCGCAGGTGACATATCATGTTACTGGATTTGGATGATGTTGATAAGAGTTTAAAGAACAGAGCTGCTAGCTAGTTAGTTGGGATGTTGCTGAATGCATTTCTGATCTTTCCAGATGATCAAGGACACGTTTGGGGACATGTTGTACTGTCCCGAAGCTGAGTGTTTGGATGAGTTCCCTTCACCGGAAGATTTGAAGTATAGGGTAATTATTTCAACCAAGCCTCCCATGGAGTACATGAAGTCCAAGAGTTCAAGGAGAAAACGGAGTAAATCTCAGAAGGACAAGAATTCTGATGATGATGTGTGGGGAAAGGAAGTATCGGTTGTCTCAACTGATCGTGATGACAGTGGTTTGGTAGGTTCATATACATTGTATGGGATGAATGTCCTCCTTTTGGTCAAAATATTGCAGCTACAAGATGCTGACTTGTTTGCTGCATTTTACTTTTTCTGCAGCTTTCGCTCAAGAGTAGTAGTGACACGAGTGAATTTACAGATGATGAGTTAGTCCCACTAGCATCTGATTACAAGCGTCTAATAGCTATCCATGCTGGAAAGCCAAAGGGTGGGATGAGGCAGGCTCTTAAAGTTGATCAAAACAAAGTTAGACGGCTTAGTTTGAGTGAACAGAAGCTAGAGAAGGCCGCCGAGAATCATGGAAAAGAGCTTATCAGGTAATTGAATCATCCTTTGGTTTATTTTCTACAGCAAACTCGTCATCTGAATGTTAAAAGACATTGACATAATCATTCTTGAATCTCTACTTACAGATTCACGCAGAGAAATATATTGAGGGTGTTTCCTAAAGGTACTCGGTTCACATCTTCTAACTACAAGCCCCTAGTTGGTTGGATGCATGGGGCTCAAATGGTTGCCTTCAATATGCAGGTCTTGTTTTCTGCATAACTCTTCACTAACAACATTTGTCAGTATTTTGAACATCATATTAACAGTATTAGAATGTCTTGAAACTGCAGGGATATGGAAGAGCTCTTTGGTTGATGCATGGAATGTTCAGGTCCAATGGAGGTTGTGGATATGTGAAGAAGCCTGATATTCTGATGAATCCTGATAAATTATTCAATCCCAAATCCCAACTACCTGTAAAGAAAACATTAAGGGTAAGCTCCTAAGTCCTAAGCGAAGCACCTTTATCTACTCCCCTCACAACGTTTCTATGAAATCAGCTTTTAACATTGAAACTTTTGACAGGTTAAAGTCTACTCTGGAGATGGATGGCATTTGGATTTCAAACAGACGCATTTCGACAAATATTCCCCTCCAGATTTCTACACCAGGGTAAAAGTTCTAGCTAGTCAAATTTCAGTTTCATTTATCGAATTTGATACATTAGTACTCACCCTATCACCTTGTCAATTGAAGGTAGGGATAGCAGGGGTGCCAGACGACATGGTAATGAAGAAAACAAAGGTAAAAGAGGATGACTGGACCCCGGTTTGGAACGAGGAGTTCACATTCCGATTAACAGTTCCTGAACTAGCATTACTGAGAATCGAAGTTCACGAGTACGACATATCCGAGAAGGACGACTTTGGTGGTCAAACTTGCTTGCCCGTGTCAGAACTCAGACCGGGAATTCGAGCAGTCCCGCTCTTCAACAGGAAGGGCGAGAAGTACAACTCGGTAAAGCTCCTCATGCGGTTTGTGTTCGAGTAAAGAACCCATATTTTGTCCTGATGTAAATGGCCATTTTGCAGTGTAAGATAGTGTTCCATAATTATAGGCAGAGCAGTATGAAGTTATTGCCTTGTGCTTGTCAGCAAGTGAGTAAAGTTAGAAGATTTTGATGCTTGGTTGGTATAGATATATGGCACATGAGTGAACAGAGATAAAGGAGAGACAAAAGACTAGCAATGTACTATTTGCTAGTAGTAATGAAATAACTTTGTCAGGAATTTCTGGCAAAAGTGCTTCTTGCTTTCACTTTTGCAGCAAATGCAGGCAATCATTTCCAGCTACATAAGAACATCTTTCTAGCTTATTTAAATGGTACATCAAGATGAACTGATTTATGAACATTGGCATGTATCACAGATTTGGAGTGTTGGAGTATTTCTATTGATCAGTCAAGTCATATAGGCCATTCTTTAATGATGTTATGGAAATGCCCTTTTCTAGGCTGTGCTTTTCTTTCATAACTGTAGAGCTCTTATTACTGGGTAAAGATGGGAGGCGCTCGAGTTGGAATTCGGTAAAGTACCGTGGGAAGGCCCCAGAGAGAAGTCAGTTGCTCAACCATCAGAACAGAAGGGAGAGGTTCTGAAAGAAAGGCCCCTTGGGAGACTATGTCTTTCAGCCTGATCTTAGGCCCCGACTCACCCTCGGTGGAGCAGGCTTCAAAATCTTTCATATGTCTCTTGATGCTAGTCCGAGTGAGAGTCAGAAGTCCGTGATTATGATGCTGAGAACATCGTAGGTTTGGTGGCCAAACATAGTGACTAAGCTCGATGCTATGGAGTCCGGAACCGGAAGGGATTCACACCAATTTCGGAAGTACAACCAGGAAGATGATGAATAAGTACAACAGTACAAGTAGTCAAGGATTTGTACTAGGCCAGAATGATGAATGAAAAGGTAGGTGGTTGGGGTGTGAGAAGGACTGGTTTGAAGCAAAAGATAAAGTAATTTGGTGGATAATGACATGAAGATTGCCTGCTTGTTAAGAAGGTGTTGTTGATTGTTGTCTGTGTCGACTCAACTAACGAATTAGGTAATCTGGTTGTTTATTTTAAGACCACACAACAGAGTATTCCTTCAATCCTTACCAAAATCCCAGTTGGCCAAAATTTGCCAGGTCTTGCATTTCAATAATAGAAACATTTGTGGTCTATACATGAGGGAATCATTAGTTAATTGTTTATAGAAAATTAAACCTCTGCTTCTAACTTCTGACAGTGATGTAGTAACCACCTTATAACATTTCATCCTTCCCATGATTCCCAACAACTTCACCCAGGAATCCAATTGGCTTACCGCAAAATCAGGATTCTAGTAAACTATGATCCTGATACATATATCTTAGCTATTTAGGTACAGGGCCAAAGATAGACAACCCTAATTGGGCTTACTACGTCAAAGCACTGAGTACCAAAATAAACCAATTTATAAATCCGAGTATCGAGAAAGGATCAAACCGAAACTTGAAAATGAACCCATGAGCGACATGTCGTGTGTGCATTGTTAAAGGGAGCCGCCACGCTTTGTAGTGTGTTGGAGCAATGATGAGAACAACAAGTTGTGTTTCTATCGAAGATTAAATTAAAGAAAATTAATAATTAATTCATGTATTGTCTCTCTTTGTTAGATTAATCTTGTTTTATTAATTGTCCATGCGTTGTTTGCGGTCCGGCTCCACGTGCATGGCCTCCCTAACTAATACAACAATGGCAAATGGAGTGCTTGAAATCATTTACCTTGTAATTTGACTAATTTCATTTCCAACATGTTATAACTTAAGTAAAATTCCACTTATTATAAATTTAAGGATTGAGTTTAATAGTTTTACCATATGAAATTGAAATTAAATAAATCAAATAAGGGTGATGTGATTAGCAGAAATGCATGGCCGGCCGATAGTTCCTTAGTTCACCCATTTGATTAGTGTAATAATTGTTTAATAATAGTATGTAATTGATTGATTATTATCTTATTTGAAGCTAGTACTTTTGATCCTAGAATTTCTCCACCATGTGACCATGATCCCCACCCTATATATTAATGCCTCCTTTAGTCCTTTTGCTTTCATCGTGATCATTTTGATTACCTTACAATTGACAAATGTTGTATAAATTTGGAATGGAAACAACTAGGATATGCTAAAGCTCATAAGAATTCAGAAAATTATAGGGGTAGTTCCTCAAGTGGAAAATTGAATTAGCTAGAGAATTCAATTAGATAGAGAATTGGAGAGATTGTCTGTATCGAAAGTAGACCGTTCGGTAGAGAGAATGTGAGAGATCGTGGAGAATTGATATTAATAAAATAAAATCAAAATCAAAATAGAATTGCAAAATACTAAAAATAACTAATTCTCTCCCCTCAATTGGAGAATTGAAACACACCAAGAATCTAAAATCTCCGGATTTTTTCCCACACTAGGGTCCTTTAAAAAATCGAAATAGTACCCGCCAATTTTCGTAATGATTCGGGTTTACCCATACCCTAAAAATATCCTATCAACTATGATTTTATAGTGTTTAACCTGATAACCATAATAATGGATATCATTATATATATTTCTATTTCTAATACACAATTAAAATATTTCCAAATTTACTAAATGACTGTTAACTTAAACAAATAAAAAATAAAACAAAGTTTAAAACAAAAAAGAAGAAAACATGAAAGCATGCTGTTCCAGCCTCGTCGTCTGGCCAATAGTGAAGCCCAAGCCTGTTGGTCTTCAGGGGGGTGAGTACCTCGTAAGTGATGAAGGGGGTAGTTAGTTCAAGGAAAAGGGAGGCGGTCAGCTTAAGGAATGGGAAGGGAGGCGAGTTACGTACCGCGGAGCGTTTGTCCGCTGGGTAAAAGTGTTGTCCTCCGGTTAATGGGGTGTACGGGGGTATTTATAGTACCCCTGTCTTGGTCGCCAAGGCTGAATCCTGGCCACTCGTTTGTAGCTCTCGTAGGATGTCGACACGTGTTTGCTTTGTCTTGGAACCCTAAGTGTCGCCGAGTAAACCCTAGGAGCCTGCCAGACTGGGCCGTCGCTTTGGGCCCCCCTCCACTTCTTGGGCTTGCTTGCTTGGCCCATCTGAATTATCGCCTAGGTCCAACCCTCCAGCCCTAGCCGCTGTGTTCGGGCCGCCATGTGGGCCATTATGTGGGCCGCCGCTTGGGCCCCTGGGATTCTGGCGGGCCGTGCCCATCAATTGCCCCCAAGCCCTTAGTCGAGCTTTGCTTGGCTGAGGGCTTACTCGTAGTTTGGACCGCTTGTCTTGTGATCGCCGCAGGAGAACCAATCAATTGCCCCCAAGCCCTTAGTCGAGCTTTGCTTGGCTGAGGGCTTTTGGCCGCCTATGTCGTGTCGCTTTGTCGCTTTGTCCCTTTGCCGCTTAGTCACTTCATCGCTTTGGTCTCTTGGCTCTTAACCCTCTATTAAGTCGCCCTTGTACCCACGTTTTTATCGCCTTATCTCTTTTATCGCTGCTCTCCTATCACGCCCATTTTTCGTTTCTCATGCGCCCCTCTACCGCTCAGGGTACTATGGTCTTTTACTCCCTAACTTGCTGGAGAAGTTGGGGAAATCGGGGTATTTCAGTAATTGCCCAAAAAGCCATCATTACCTTATCCTTCCAGACGTCACTTCAGCCGCGCGTGCCCCCAATGGAACGTCGCGACGGTTCCATTTCCCGCCAACACGCCCCATCAGCCGCGACGGTTCCGTTTCCCGCCTACTAGACTTCCTATAAAAACCCTTCTTTTACCGTCTTCTTCCCTTTTTTACTCCTTCTCCGCTGCCTCACCTCACTGTTTTTACTGTCCGTTTGCTTCCACTGTTTCCTCCTTCTTCCGATGAGCCTTCAACTGTTTCCTCTTTCTTCCGTCGACCGGAAAACGTTCATTCCTCCTCCTTACTCCTTTTCAGATGTCTGGAACTCCCTGACGCCCACCTGGTACGTGACTCCTCCTTTCTTTCTCACTCTCGTTGCAGTCCTGCCGTGTGTTCCTTTTTCTTCTCTGCTTCTTGTTGTCTTTCTTGAACCATGGATTCCGACACCGATAGCCAGAACCAAAGCCATTCTTACTCCGCGGGTACCGATCCTTCCCCTTCTCCTTCATGCTCTCCCTCATCTTCCAGCCAAACCCCTGAACGGGTGCCCCTAAATCCTCCGCCCTTGGCCGAAACCTCCTCTGCCCAGATTTCCGACGTGGCCGAGGAAATTTTTATGAATCTACCCGCCTCTTTCTGGTCCTAGGGATTCGAGCGGCCCACAATAGGGTGCGATTGACCCTAAGGTTGAGATGGCACCGGTCTTACCAGGTCTACGGGTCGTTACTGTGCAGAACTGGCGTCGACGTGTGCAAGGACCTTGGCACAGGCTACTTCCGGATCATTGGCAGTGCTCGCTTCTCCCTTCGTCCTGGGACGCCCGCGGTTCTCCGTGCGCCCTGCTTTCCGTCCTCTTGAGTGCATTGCCCTCCTGGGTGCTCGCATTGGATGGCCCACCATGGTCGTGCGCTTCTCGACCTGCCTTCACCATTGGTCTCTCGCCTTTTTGCCCCCTCTCTTGCGATTGATCTCTGAGGTTTGGGCTGCTTCTTCTGGCCCTTCATGTGCGGTTGGTGGGCCAAAAATTTCGCCTTCATGCATTGTTGTTGTCAAGAAAATCGCCCTACTCTTCTATCAATTGTACTGCAAAAAATCAGGCACTCCTTTGTTCCTGATCATTCTTTCCATCTAAAGGATTTTATTCTGAACGTCCCCTAATGTATCTTTGTCTCTAACTTTCCCAGCACTACGGATTGCCACGGTTCGGCTCGTGCTCGCCCACTCCACTTACGGCGTAGAGAAGATTTTCAAACAGGAAAAATAACTTTGAAATAAATCTACGTTTTCCTATTCCTTTTCTCCTATCACTATCGTCTACCTCGTCTGAGTACTAGCCTCAGCGATACAAGAAGGTCATCTAATGTCATGCATAGCAATGTGATTTTTTCTACCTTAACACGATCTCTTCTTCTTCTGCATTAACGCCTTGTCATCCTAGAACCACAAACATCGCATAATCACCGCCACCATTTCTCCACTATATGTGTTCGTACACCTCCCGCTTTTATCTAACTCGTTTCTCTCTTTTTTTTCCCAGTCGCTTAAGCCTCGCTGATCCCTCCTTTCACAAACCAGGGAACCTTCGTCTCTCTGGTGCCATTGCCAATCTCAACATGGTTGCTACGATCGATCGCAGCCTGGAAGACTACAGAAGTAGCCTCCTCAAAATCTAGGGAAGAATGGCGTCGAGCAGATGAAGGTTTATTGTCTCAAACCGGAAAAATCTGCCTTGGGGCTTCCACATTGAAGAAACTGGGCGAGGCCTGGCTGAAATTCAATCAAAACCAACGATGGAGAAGTCGACGATTTGCTCTGCATTGACCACTACACATTCGCCGCCTCGCCGCCAATCTCCCTCGGCATTACATAATTCATCCCAAGGATCCTTCAATCCCACCTGTCTGAGAACCATCATTTAGTACCGACGATTTGTATCTCTTACACCCATCCCTATCGGATCTCGCTTGAAAAGGACATCTCCGGAAGACATCGGCGAACCCCCAGGAACCATTCTGACGACAATCTCGACACACCAGATTAAGTGGCAAGATGCAACTCGAGCTCCCAAACTGGTGGGCAATCAGTCATAACCGTTTGGAACACGTCTCCTGGATGAGAGGGAGGGAAGGAGGCTTGGGAGTGGGGAATTCGGGAGAAGCGCGGGAGCAGTTCCCAATTAGCCGTTTGCGACATGTTACATTTGGATTTTTTCTATGGTCCCTATATAATTGGAGAACAAACACTGGAGGCCACTTAGATGAGTCAACCGTTGAATCCCGGGAAACTGGAAAACTTAGTTTGAAGCACTTTAAACAGTCTTGAGGCATCGACGCAGAATCTAAACTATGATGGCATATGGTGCAGAAACGGATGACTATGAGGGCATGGGCCACATTTTATCCTCAAATGGCATCAGCTTTGTTCGCCGGACTGATCTTTCTCTAAAGGGCATTTATTCATCTCCGAAACCTCGCCCCACATGGTATCATTCGTTTTTCTACTTCTTGCACCAGCGACACGGATCGCCACTAGGCTTCGCTGCTCCCCTCATCCTGGACTTCTGGCGACGTGAGCTATTTCAACACCGAGCTTGATCCTACTCCTGAGGAAATACTCCTACGTCGCCAGATCCTTCTTGACTGCCATCACCTATCGTCCACCTCTGGTCTGAGAAATGCTCAGGCGGGGATACGAGGAGGTATATTTTATGCCTAGGCAATGCTGATTGTTTTCTCCTTTTAGCTAGAGCTGCCTATCTTGTGCAATTAAGTCGCCGTAGTCAAATCCCTAGGAACAACACAAACTTCGCATTACCGCCTACCCTTTTTTTGCCACCTATATGTGTTTACACCCTCCTCGTTTTTTTTATGCTAACCCTTGGGTTGTCTCTCTTTTTTTTTTCCAGGCGCTGTAAGCCTCGCTGGATGCCTTCTCACTACCGCCGCACGCGGGCCTGTTGGTGAGACTCGCCCTAGCCGACAAGAGTCTGCTACTGTAGCCCCCCGCCTCAACTCAGCCTCCTCCTCAAAAATCTAAGGGGAAGAGGAAGGCGACCGAGACAGATGAAGGTCTTTCTTCCTCAAAAAGGAAGAAAAAGGTTGGGGCTTCCAAGCCGAGGAAGAAGACGGGCGAGAGTTCCAGTCGTCCGCTGCCACCACCCCAACCGGTGGTAGAAGTCGAGGATGATGACGCTGACACTGAAACTCCCCTCCGCCGCTCTCGCCGCCAATCACCCTCGGCAGATAATAATTCTCCCGCGAGGGAGCCTCTTGACCAGCCTGCTGGTGAGGACGCTCTTTCGTACGACGATTCTTATCTCTCCACCGACCCATCCCTCCTTCTATGGACCCGGCTGATCCTGAAACAGAGCCAGCCGCGGAGCTTGACCCCCGCCCCACGGAGCCTCTTCGCGACCATTCTCGCCCCCCGGCGGTCAACATCGATCGCGCCCGCCGAGCTAACTGGTCCGAGCGGGTCAATAACGTTTTTGACCGTCCTGCTCCTGCTGGTCGGGAGGGCGAGGGGCGCTTTCGTATGTCGTAGCTTCGCTGTTGTCCACCCGGTGGCATCCCACATATCGCCCCGGATGGCGAGTGACATTGCGGAGGACTTCTCCCGAGGCGTCTATGAGGGGGTAACCGCCCCTGGAGAAGGCTCAGAGATTTCTGATCTTCATGGAGCAGCCTCATGCCGACTCCTTCAGGTTTTGCAAAATATTTTTCATCCACATACTTGTTTTGTTTTATTGCCATAATTCGGCACTCTCTTTCCTCTCTTTTTTATGGTTATTCTGTCGCACAGGCCCTTGCCGAGCTCGGCGACCTGTCCTTTGCATGCAAGCACATGCAAGAGGAGAATCAGAAGCTGAAGGAGGATGTTGAGAACCTGCGCTCCTTGCGCATGGATCTAAACCGCCATCACAACGATGAGAAGGTATTCATTGGCTTGCCTCTGTTTTTCTTTGTACTTATCAAGCCCATTACCTCTGCTGAAACCTTTCACTTTTTATTGATTCTAGCGCCGAGCAGACGCAGCGACCTCTAACGCTGATTCTTTGAAGAAGAGCCTGGTTGAGGCTACTGAGCGGATCACCCAGATGGAGGCGTCCAGGAGGACTTACAGGCTGCGACCGACCGCATTGCCGCCCTCGAAGCCGAGCTGGAGGAGACTCGTGGCAAGGCCGCCCAGGTGGAGGAGATAACCGCCGAGAGGGACAGCGCGAAAGAGTTGCTGATCGACTCCCTGGCGGCCCAGTCGGTGGCGGATCGTGACCTCGCGGCGGCCAAGGCTCAGTATGACGAGACTGTGGCTTACTATACCCATGCTCTGGGCGAGAGTATGCGTGTGGTAATGCGCAGTTGTCGCAATGAATTTTACGAGCTGTTTCCCAACAAGGGTTGGCCGGGGCGAAAAATGGTTCGTGCTGTCATCCGAGGCCTTAACCGCCATAACCTTGGGGTTCCCGACCTACCTGACGCGAGGAAGAGGCTTATTTTGAGACGCTGCTCGCTTGGAGCGTGAGGTAGTGGCGGCAGATGCTGAATATGTGGCGGCCACTCGCCGCAGCCGTGGCTTGCCTGATTTGAATCCTGATGGCTCGGAGGTTCAGCCGCCATTCTCGATCAAGCTCCCTCGACCAGTGGCAAAGACCTCGACTCCGTCGCTGATCCTTCAAAGACTGGCGAGAAGGGCTCCAGCGCCAAAGACCCCTGATCCTGCTTCTGACCTGTTGTGATGACTGTTTTCCTTTTAGACAATCAACATCGTGTTTTTGTTTACTGTTGCTACTGCTCTCTCTTTCTCTCTCTCTCATTTTTATAAAGTATGCCACTTAGCTCCTTTTTGTGCATTTTAACCTTGGTCCTATATCTTGTGACGCCTTTTCTGACCGCTTTGCTTCTTTCCATTATACGATAGTTTCGCTGCCAGTAGGTTATACACGGCGATTTATCAATGCCCGTAAGTCTAGCGATTCGATACCCTTAGGTCTTACACAGCGATTTGTTAATGCCCGTAGGTCTTATATAGCGATCTCAATGCCCTTAGGTCTTACATGATAATTTTGATGCCCTTAGGTCTTACACAGCGATTTGTTAATGCCCGTAGGTCTTACATAGCGATCTCAATGCCCTTAGGTCTTACATGATAAATTTGATGCCCTTAGGTCTTACACAGTGATTTGTTAATGCCCGTAGGTCTTACATAGCGATCTCAATGCCCTTAAGTCTTACATGATAAATTTGATGCCCTTAGGTCTTACACAGCGATTTGTTAATGCCCGTAGGTCTTACATAGCGATCTCAATGCCCTTAAGTCTTACATGCTAAATTAGATGACGCAAAAAATATTCTGGATTTAAATACTAAAGCCCTTGGCTACTTTTAAAACTAGCATCGATTGCAAGTGCTAATCATAATATCGCCTAAGATGCATGGAGTTCCACGTTTTGGGAATTTTTGTTCCATCCAATTCTGCCAGCTTAAAGGTATTGGCCCCTATTACTCGCCGTACTCTATACGGTCCCTCCCATCCAGGATTGAGCTTGGCTGCCCCGACCGCCGGCCTGAAAATTTTCCTCAGTACTAAATCATTGAGCGCGATGTGATGCGGCCGGAGCTTTAGATTATATCGCCTGGCTAGCTGTTCCTTTTCAGCGATCAGCCGCATCTGCCTTTTTCTCTTCTTTCCTCAATCATGTCCACGTTAAGCATCAATTCTTGTTCGTTGACCTCGTCCCTGTACTCCTGTATCCGTATAGATGGGATTGAAATCTCCACCGGGAGGACCGCCTCAGTCCCATATGTCAATGTATAGGGAGTCTCGCCTGTCGCCGTTTTATAAGCCGTACGATGAGCCCATAGTACGTGATCAAGCTCCTCGACCCATACACCCTTACATCCATCCACTCTTTTCTTTAAACCTTGCAGGATAAGTTTGTTAGCCGCCTCCGCTTGTCCGTTGGCTTGTGGGTAGGCGACTGAGGCGAATCGTAGATTTATCTTTAAATCATCGCAAAATTCTTTAAAGACTTGTGAGTCGAATTGAGTACCATGATCACAGACAATACTTTCTGGTATGCCGAACCTGGTGACGATACTTTTAAACGCGAACTTTTGTATCTGCTTAGCGGTGATACTTGCCACTGCTTCTGCCTCAACCCACTTGGTGAAATAATCAACCGCCACGATGAGGAATTTCCTTTTCCCTGAGGCTTCCGGAAATGGGCCTAGGATGTCCATCCCCCACCTCGCGAATGGCCATGGGCTGACATTCGCCTGGAGCGCTGTTGCTGGCAACTTGTGATAACTTGCAAATTCTTGACATTTGTGGCATTTCTTCACCAGGTCGCCAGCCTCCTTTCTCATTGTTGGCCAATAGAAGCCCTGGTAGATTAAGTTCCTTTCCAAACTTCTTGTTCCCAAGTGAGTGCCACACACTCCTGAATGTACTTCCTCCAGGGCCCAGGCTGCATCCTCCTCTCCCAGGCATCGCAAGTATGGACCATAGCTGACTTTCGATACAGCTCTCCCCCTATTATAGTACACCTTCCTGCTTTTCGCCGGAGCTTGGTCGCCTCTAACGGGTCGCTTGGTACAGTGTCGTTATCCAAGTATTGGATAATAGGTGTTCGCCAGTCGCTTTTCCCAATTCCGTTAATCATGTGGAAACACTGCTTCATCCTTGTTTCCTTCTCCACTGTGACCATTCGCCCCTCTTCGAAATCTGTCGCCGTTGCTAATTTCGACAATGCATCCGCGTGGCAATTTTCCTCCCTAGCAATCTGGGATATAACCACCTTTTTGAATTCCGATATAAGCAGATTTACCTCATCAAAATAGGGGAGGAGCGACTCCTCCTTTACCTCAAAGCTCCCATTAACTTGGTTGACTACTATCGCCGAGTCTGAGAAAACTTTGATGTTAATAACTCCCATACTCTTAGCGATTCGTAAGCCAACCTCCAATGCCCCATACTCAGCTGCGTTGTTAGTTCGATTAGTTGCGAATCGCAATGCGACCTCGTGGAGGATCCCACCAGGAGACCTTAGGACTATCCCCGCGCCTGATCCTCCTTTACTCGAGGCGCCGTCTGTAAATAACGTCCATTCATCGCCTTCCTCGTTATCTTCTTGTACTGCCCCTTCGACTACAAAGTCCGCAAGGACTTGGGCCTTGATCGCCGTTCGTGGCTGGTATCGAATGTCATACTCGCTTAACTCAATCGCCCACTTAGCTAATCGCCCTGCCACGCTCATAGATCTTAACGCATTCTTAATCGGAAGATTCGTGAGCACATGTATTGTGTGTGCCTGAAAATATGGTCGCAACTTTCTGGCCGCACAAACCACAGCATACGCCATTTTTTCTATCACCGGATACCTTGTTTCAGCGTCGACTAAGGTTTTACTTGTGTAAAAAACAGGATGTTCGCTTTGTCCTCTCTTTGAACTAAAACCGTGCTAACTGCCTTTGGAGAGATAGCGATATAGAGAAATAGATCTTCATTTAACTTTGGAGATGCAAGTACAGGAGGGGTAGTTAAAAATTGCTTCAGCTCTTCAAAAGCCTTGTTACATTTGTCATTCCATGCAAACTTTGATGCATTCTTCAAGGTCGCAAAAAACAGAGCGCAGCGGTCGGCGATCCTGGGAATGAATCGATTGATTGCCGTCAGTCTTCCAGATAGAACCTGAACCTCCTTCACGGTCTTCGGGGGTGCCATTGCTGTAATCGCCGCGATCTGCGCTGGATTAGCTTCTATTCCTCTCCTGGTTATGAGATATCCCAGAAACTTTCCTGATGTCGCCCCGAACACACACTTCAAAGGGGTTAACCTGAGCGAATACTCCTGCAGTGTATTGAAGGTTTCCCTTAAGTCGCCAAGATGATCATCAGATTTCTTACTTTTGACCAAAAGGTCATCCACATATGCTTCCAAGTTTCGGCTGAGCTGCTTGACAAAGACTGTGTCGATCATTCTCTGGTAAGTCGCGCCAGCATTCTTGAGCCCAAATGGCATTACTCGGTAGCAGTAGTTCGCCGTGGGTGTCATGAAAGCCGTTGTCTCTTGATCCTGCTTGTTTAAAGGTATTTGATGATATCCTGAGAACATATCCAGGAAGGACAACATTTCATTATTCGCCGTTGCGTCTACCAGTTGCTCTATGTTGGGCAAGGGGTACGGATCCTTGGGGCAAGCATCATTAAGGTTGGTGAAGTCGACACACATTCGCCATGCCCCTGACGATTTCTTCACAAGAACTACATTAGCTAACCACTCAGGATACTGCACCTCCTTGATAAACCCTGCCTTCAAGAGCTTTTCTACCTCATTCGCCACCGCCTGTTGTCTTTCTCTGCAGATGTTACGCCGCTTTTGCTGGACTGGGCGACTCCGGGCTCAATTGCTAGAGAGTGTTTGATGATGTCTGGAGCGATTCCTGGCATATCACTTGGTGACCATGCGAACAGGTGCGAGAACTCTCGGAGCAACTTGACCAACTCTTGCTTTTTGTCATCGCTTAGGTAGGACGACACTCGAACTGTCTTACTTTCATCTTCTTCGAACAGCGGTATTGGGAGTCCAATTCCGCTGGTACGACTCTTTCTCCTTCGTTTTCTGCCTCCAAGCTTATGGTGAGGCAAGTGCTTTTAGTCGCCGCCCTGTAACACCTTCTGGCGATGTCCGGGTGCCCCCAGGCGAAACCTATCCCTTCATTAGTGGCGAACTTCAGCACTTGGTGCACTGGGGAGGAGATTGCTTGGAAGGCGGCGAGCGCCGGTCCCCGAGGATCATGTTATACGTGGATTGACAATCCATGACATGGAAGTCGATGGATCGGGTGACCTGCAAGTCTCCGTCCCCAATGGTTACCGCCATCGTGGCTATTCCCTTGATGGGGACTGTGTGCCCCGAAAATCCTGAGATGGTAGTTTTTGTCTGCCTGAGCAAGCTAGCTGGCAGGTTCATCTTTTTGTACAGCTCCCAGAAAATGATGTCCGCCGAGCTCCCTTCGTCAACCATCACTCGCTCCACTCGGCTATTGTGTGTGATTACTTGAATCACCATCACCTCCAAACTTGGGCCTCCTACCCGGGCCATGTCTTCCTCCGAGAATCCCAACGTTGGGCGACTGACTTGATCTATCATCATTACTTCCTTTGTTTCCTCCTTTTTGACTTTCTTTGTTGGGCAACTTTCCCCACCAAAATGGTTTGATAAACGTGATTCACCTCAGGGCGAGGCTTTTTCTTGCTATCTTCATTGTCCAGAGGCTCCTTAAGCCGGGCGAAGACATCACCCTTCTTGTCTTGTGATTCTCCTTTCCCGCGGCGATCATCTTCTTGCGGCTTGTTTTTCCGCTTTCAGCTGACAATGAAATCCCTGAGACGTCCTTCGCTTATCCACCTTTCGATTTCATTTTTCAATTCCCTGCAATCTTCAGTGGTATGCCCATGAGAGTCATGGAAATCGCAGAACTTCTGGCGACTTCGCTGATCCGCTGGGGTGAACATTGGTCCCGGCCAGTTGATGGTATGTCCCTTATGCTGCATATACAGCAGGATCTTTCTTCGCGATTCCGAGAGCGGTGTGTAATCCGCTCTTTCTTTTTGGTATCCCCTCTCCTGGTAACCCCTTTGTTCTCCCGGGCGGTATCTCCTGTATGGCGGTGTCTCGGAGGGCTGCCCTTTGGCCTGCTTGTTCCCTGTAACGGGCTTTTCTTCCCTCTTCGCCGCTCCTTGTAAAGGTTCTGCTAATTGCTCCTCAATCAAAATAATTTTATGTACCCTGGTTTCCAAGTCGGACAGTGACTTTGGAGCCACCTGTAGCAGCGACTCTCGCAGTCTGCCATTATGGGTCGACTGGAATAAACTTGCGGCAGCAATCTCATGATCTACCCTTTTGATGGATTGGACGACCCCAGTCCATTCGTCAAAGAATTCCTTCAGCGACTAGTTCGGCTTTTGCCTCAGGCTCACCAGTGCTTGCAACGGGACCGTCCTTGTTTTCTTGCACTCATACTTCTGTGAGAAGATCCTCGCGAAACCCTCCCACGATGTTATGATGCCTTCCGGTAGATTCATGTACCACTCCCTAGCTCGCCCCCAAGCGTCGCTGGAAAAGCCCTGCAGTATGCGGCGTCGCCAGCCTGCTGCATTTGCATGGCGATCTGGAAGGCTTGAAGGTCCTCGTCCGGGTCGCTTGTACCTACATACCTATCTAGGTTGGGCGGCACCAACCCTTTTGGTAGTGGCTCAGCGAGTATTGCCCTGGACAGAGGTTGGCGAACTGCCAACTGTGCAGATGAGATTTGAGTAGCCGGGAGGAACTGTTGTAATACCTCGAAATAGTACCGCCAATTGTCGTAATGATTTTCGGGTTTACCCATACCCTAAAAATATCCTATCAACTATGATTTTATAGTGTTTAACCTGATAACCATAATAATGGATATCATTATATATGTTTCTATTTCTAATACACAATTAAAATATTTCCAAATTTACTAAATGACTGTTAACTTAAACAAATAAAAAATAAAACAAAGTTTAAAACAAAAAAGAAGAAAACATGAAAGCATGCTGTTCCAGCCTCGTCGCCTGGCCCAATAGTGAAGTCCAAGCTGTTGGTCTTCAGGGGGGTGAGTACCTCGTAAGTGATGAAGGGGGTAGTTAGTTCAAGGAAAAGGGAGGCGATCAGCTTAAGGAATGGGAAGGGAGGCGAGTTACGTACCGCGGAGCGTTTGTCCGCTGGTAAAAGTGTTGTCCTCCGGTTAATGGGGTGTACGGGGGTATTTATAGTACCCCTTCTTGGTCGCCAAGGCTGAATCCTGACCACTCTTTGTAGCTCTCGTAGGATGTCGACACGTGTTTGCTTTGTCTTGGAACCCTAAGTGTCGCCGAGTAAACCCTAGGAGCCTGCCGGACTGGGCCGTCGCTTTGGGCCCCCCCTCCACTTCTTGGGCTTGCTTGCTTGGCCCATCTGAATTATCGCCTAGGTCCAACCCTCCAGCCCTAGCCGCTGTGTTCGGGCCGCCATGTGGGCCACTATGTGGGCCGCCGCTTGGGCCCCTGGATTCTGGCGGGCCGTGCCCATCACATGCATATATAAACAACATGCATACATAATAATATAATTGCAATAGATAAGTTGTCAGATGCATGTCGCCACAAACAATGGCGATGTAATGTTGGATTTGTATGTCGCCAATAAGTTTGGCGATTTTCATGTCCAGTCAGCATGTTTTACCCTAGATTGGGAATTGATTGGCATACGCCCTATTTTGGGAATTACTTTTTTAAAGGACCCTAGTGTGGGAAAAAATCCAAAATCTCCAAATTCCCTCTTCAATTCAACATGCCGAACGGGCTATATTTCAACGAATTCTCCGACAGACCCCAATTCTCTCGCTCTAATTCACTCTGACGAACGACCCCATACAACCATTTAGTTGATGTGGAGTTTTTTTAAAAACTGTTGCATCCCAATAACTTGAGTTGTTGGGAGAGGATACTGAACGAATCTTATAGTGTTTATTAACAGAGTTGAGCTGTCTTTTAACTGAGAAAAAATATAACAAAATAACCATCTTCTCCAAAATAAACTGATAAATAACTAATAAATTGAATTAGTTTAGGATTAGCAGACCAAAGTAAAAGAACCAACGAATTCTTCTCTTCAATTTCCACCCCAAAAGTAATTACAAAAAATTCAATTCAAACCAAAAATACCAGAAAAAAAAAAAGAATATTGTTCAATCGGACGACAATGAACCAGTGGAGAAGGTGGCCTGAAACTCTTGGCAAAGACCAAAAGCCCTCTCCAAGTTAGCCACAACTTCCACTATCTCCGGCCTCTCCACACCTTCCAAATTCACGCACTCCGCCGCCAGCCCCGCCATTATCTCCACCGCCTCCGCCTCATACGACCGCGGCATCCCCACTCGTTTATCCAGCACCGCCTCCATTTCCCCCGCTAATATCAACGGCGCCGCAAACTCCACTATCCCAATCGGCCCTCCGCCGTCCTCACCGTTCCTGAACACCGCCTTCTTCCCCGTCAATAGCTCCAACAACACCACTCCCAACCCGTAAATGTCGCTCTTCGTCGTCAACACATTTGACACGTAGTACTCCGGGTCAATGTACCCGACTGTCCCCACCGCCTTCGACGACATGAAATGCTGCCCTCCGTCGGTCTCCGGATCCATCAACGATAGCCCGAAATCCGAAACCCTAGCCGTCCAATTCGAATCTAGTAAAATGTTTGATGACTTAATGTCGCGATGGATTATCGGCGGGACTGCGTAATTGTGGAGGTACTCGATCCCTCTGGAAGCGTCCAAGGCGATCTTGATCCGCATTTTCCACGAATTCAAAATTACGCCGGTTGATGATCTGTCGTCGTCGTCGTTTTGGCGGTGCAGGTGGTCGTACAGAGCTCCGTTTGTCATGTAGTCGTAGATTAGCAAATGCTCGTTGAATTCCTCGCAGAATCCGATGAGTCCCACCAGATGCTTATGGTGGAGGCGAGAAAGCAGAGCAAGCTCCGAATCGAACGCGCTCTCTTTCTCCTTCAATTTCTTGATCCTCGTCGTCGCTTCTCCTCTCTTGATCGCGACTTCCCGACCGTCAGCGAGTTTTCCCCTGTACACGACGCCGAAGCTCCCTGTGCCGACCTTGTTATCCGGCGAGAAATCGTCTGTGGCCACTGCTAACTCCGACAGGGAGAAATTCTCTGTTCTGTATTCCGTGTACTTGGACGACGACCCGCTCCTCTGCCTCCACGAGAGCGGGATTGCCGGAATATCCGCCGCCGCGGCCGTCCTGATGGACGGCTGGACGGAATTTTTGTACCGTCGACGAACGAGTCCGGCTATGAAGAATGCAATGCTGCAGAGTCCTGCAAAAGCGCCAACCGAGCCGAGCACGACTATTGCTACTGGGAGCTGATTCCCCGATGGCGGAGGCGGCATCGGCGGAGGAGAGGATTCGGATCCTTCGAACGGCGGCGATGAAGTCGGAGGAGGTGAATTCAGAATCGGAGGCAATGGGACCGCAACCGGAAGCTGGAACGGGCATGATTTGCAGATATTACCCGACCCGGAACAGAGCATTCCAGAATTCGGATACAATCCACAATCAGTACAAGAAGATTGAACACAAGGACCTGGAATCACCGTCCCTAACGGAAGCTCAACCGGATTACCGCCGAAATCCGTCCATCCAGTCCCCCAGCACGTCACCGTTAAGTTCCCCGTCGTCAAGCCGCAGACGAAATCTGAGCTAACGACAACAGATTCGAACGAATCTCCGACGACACCACTGACGTTAAGTCCAACCCGGTTTACACCTCTTCCCCAGCAAGTCAACAGCCCGTTCTTCTCCCTGATTGCGCAGTTAAAGTCCGATCCGGCAGCTACACCGGAAAATTCGAACCTCGTCGAATTCGCCGGAACTTCTAACTGACCTGATTCATTTGCCCCTTTGCACACCAAATCCCCTGAATTCGTAAATCCACAAGCATGCGCGTGAGATTTCGCAGCAACTAAGCTCTCCATTTTCAAATCCCCAAATTCAGACTGAATTGTTGAATCATTCCCCCAGCAGCGAACGGTACTATCATTCGCCAAAATCCCACACGCAAACCCGCTACCCGCAGTGATCGTACTGAATGACAAATCCGGATCAGGATCCGGAAACCCTAACCCTCGCCAGCATTTCGCAATCCCGGAATCGACCTCCCTAGCGCAGACCTGGTCGCTGCTTCCGAGGGTCAGATCTGTCAAAGCGATTGTATCGCTGTGGTAGATTCGCTTAGGGTTGAAGCTCGAGTAGTAGCCTGCATCGTCGATGTCCCAGCAGAGGAGGCTGAGGCCGCCGGAGACGAGGCCACAGAAGAAAGTGAGGCCGCCAGAGATTGATTCGAAGGAGAGATTGATGGGCTGGATTGAAGTGGATTGACCGTAGTGGAAGCATTGGATGTAGTTGGTGGGCTGGCCGGCGACGATCCCGCAGACGGTAGGGGGGTTGGTTTGGGTGACGGCGACGGTGGAGGCGGAGGCAAGGGAGGAGACGACGGCGGTGAGAAGTAGGAAGGCGAATGGTGTGAAATTGACAGTCATTTCATTTGAAGGAGATTGTGGGTTTTGTCTTCTTCATTTGATTGAGAGAGTCAGAAGAAGGAAAAGGAGTTGAAGAGCACGATCTCTTAGTAATGGCGATTAAAGAATTATAACGTGCAGGATTTTACCCAAAAAAGAAAATGATAAAGGCGGCATTTGGGATATCATGACCGTCAGATTGGTTAAGGGGTTGTGTTGTTACATTTGTGGGATTTTCAGCCGTCGGATATTTGTTGGCGCCATTTCCATGTCTTGCGGGTCAAATTTATTATTTTATGACTTTGTATTTCCCATTTCCTTTTTTCTAATGATTTATTTATACATGTTAAATTATTATATTAGATCATAGAAATAAGATATACTTATAAAGTTACATAAAAACTTGTAGGATTTTTTTTCTAAAGAGAGGTTAGTAAAAAAAAATAATTCCCAAAAACGGGTAATGTTTCATTTAATTCTAGAGATATGAGTGATTTTGCTAATTCACTTATTCATCATCATTATATTTGCGGATCTAAAAATCATATGGAACATGTTTTAAATATGATTATGTTTAGAGGATTGTGTATATTTCTTGGCTTTTTAATCAAATAATTTGTTATTTCTTGACTTTTTTAATATGATAACTTCTATGAATATTTTGATTAGTGTTTTCAAGATTAATTTTTTACATTTTAAGAGTAATCCTATTAAAAAGCCAAGAAATAACAATTCTGGATGAAAAAGGAAAGAAATATATACACTCCCCTAACATAAGAATATATAAATCTAATTCTTAGATCGCCAAATATAATGACGACGAATAAGTGAGTTGGCAAAATCACTCCTACTTTTATAATTAAATGAGATACTACTCTTCTTTGTGAATTACTCTCTTGAGTGACTCCTCTTTTGGAAAAAAATCCAAACTTTCATCTCACAAAGCATGAGCAATTTAGCAGTTAATCAAATCAAATTCGAGCAAACAATTTTCGGTACATCTCGACTCAAGATGGATCTTGAATTGAGAGTAAACTTTAGTTAAGAATATGAATGAGTCCTCTAAGTTAAATAAACTTCTTTAAAGTCATAATAAATTTATTACATAACAAAAAAAAAAAAAAACCCCATAAGACTAACTAAGCTTGGACAAAGGCCCAAATGAGAGAGAATAAAAACAAAAGTTTACATATGGGCCTTTATGCAGGAGCTAAAGCCCATTTAAAAAGCTCTACTTGGTTCCAATCAATTCATTCATCACTCTCCCTACATTCAATAAAAACTAATCACAAAATCAGATGATAGGCAAAATGTACACTAATTATTTGATGATAGAATGAGTTCTTAAATCCAAATTGTGGAATTAAGTAATTCAGTTTCTCGAAAACTTTGAAAATTATATCATTACAAAGCAACAAGAAAATAGTTGAAGAAGAAATTATAATCACCACAAGGTACATTAATCGAATTCTTGATAGCTCTTCAATAGACAAAGTAGGAGTAAAGTGAAAATATATATATATATATATATATATATATATATATATATAAATTATGGATATTCCAATAGTTGAAGTGTCCACTATCTTATATATCGGATTGAGATCACTGGATGGTGGCGAGGTATTCACAATGACCATGCTAGATTATAAAGCTACTGACATTGAAGTGACTGCGCGAGATATCATCTTTGGATTTCACACAAAATAAGTCTCATGCATTCTTTCTAAGTTGGTCAAACATTTAGCGCAAGGCCTAGAGTGGTTGCGCCACTTCTCACCCTAATGTCACTTAGCTTCGTCAGATGGTTGTGGCTATCCATATATAAAGCAAAGGAATCTGGGTTTAAAACACAAACATCATATCATATCATACATTATCTAGTACTCTCAAATAAGATCTCAAAAAATGGAAGAGTTTCGTTCCCAAATGATAGCAATCTCAGGAGTTGCATTGTTACTAACTCTGGTACTAGTACACAACCTCAGAAGAAACATCCCAAAGGGGCCGAATTCGGCCCCTGAGCCGCCAGGTGCACTACCAATAATAGGGCACCTGCATCTCATTGCCCGGAGTAGACTTCCCCTGGCTCAGACATTGGCCACTACAACAAAACCAAGCTACGGAGGCACATCGTATTTGCCTCTAAAAGTCATTTTTCTGCCTCTATAGAGTTTTAGAGGCAGATAGCTTAAGTGACACCAACGCTCCTGTCGCTAAAGGTCTTTTGAGGCAAATACGGTGGCACATATTGTCTGTCACTAATGGAAGAATTAGTGGCAGATATAACTGTTGGTAATTACGTCTTTAAACAACTACTTATCTGTCATCTTAGCCACCTTTTAGAGGCACTTAATTTTGTTGCGGGTAAATTTTTTTAGAGGCATATATATATGCTTTTAAAAAAAATTTACTTCTACCCAGATATTTTCTTTATTGGACTCTTCCACTATTTACATATATTACTTTCTACTCTTTTGCTATCTACGTGGTTTGAACTTGGGTGGTTCAAGAAAATGTGCTAAGTTCTTAGTTCTTACCACTTGCCTCAAGAGTACTTACTGATATTTTCTGCGTAGTTTTTCAATATAAACTCTAAAACACAATGATACGGAGAAACTATGCAAAGAAAAAGAAATGAAAATTGAAAAAAAGAAATTTTTTCTTACTCATTATCAGAAAGAAAATCGTTAGCGCTATTATATATAATTAATTATATAGTATCTAATATTTATCTACACAAAATAGAACAATTTACAATTTTTTTTAAGTAATCGAAATCTTATTCATCAACTCTCATGAGAAATCAAACAACACTCCAACAAAGTCTCATCTAGCAAAATCGGATGGCTATCACCCACAAACGGCGACATGCAAAA
>CM068299.1:4442156-4551820 GCA_034768395.1 Linum lewisii
AATCCATGTAATCTAAGCACTCTCATGCATTACATCACAAATAATAGACCAATCAAGCCATAGCCATCAATGGAATTAACAACAAGTCTAGAGATCATCTTCTTACAATCCAAGATCAATCATGGCAAATGAGTACAATCAACCTCTATCCTAGCACAATTAATCTATCAATCCAAGGAAACCTAAGAAATCAGCCACACATGGCCAAGGAAATGAAGGAAAGACAAAGAAAGATGATCACCAAGAACACCATGGCAATCCTCCTCTTGCAAGCTCCTCTTCCAAGGTTGTGGGCTTCAATCCAAGTTCCTCTACTTTGATTTGCACCTTGCTCTAGGGTTGTGGATTGGAGATGAGGAGATAAGTATTTGAGAAGTTGAGAGAAAAGGGTTTTGATGAAGTGTGAAATCTGAAAATTATGAATTCCCCCTTCAAGTTGAACGCGACTCCTCTTTATATACTCGGACGATTTTGCTTCATATTTTCGGCGAAAACTTCATAAGGTTTTCGCCGAAAATTCCTTCATAAATCACCGATCCAGCCTTGCATTCCTTCTCATGTTTTCGGCGAAAATACTGGAAAGTTTTCACCGAAAATCTCTTTGAAGATCAAGCCTCCGCCGACTGCTTAGAATTTTCGGTCCAAGAACTCTAGGTTCTCGGCGAAAATTCCTTTAGCTGAAAGTGCATTTTCTCCAATCTTGCATCGACCGTATCTCCTCCGTCCTAGCTTCGATCGACCTCCTGTTTGATCCCACGTGCTCCTTATCACCAGTACTTCAATGCCAAGACCTGAAAATACAAAGAAAACAGCTCCAATAGACATGATTGGCCTCAAAGTGGCAACCGGGCAACAAAAGGACACTTTGCACAAAACTTCAATAAAAGCGTATAAATCATGGCAAAATGAGATCAAACACGGGAAATCCTTAGGCTAATCAAAGGCTTAAAATGCACCAAATAAAGTCACATCACATGTCCAGGTAGGGGTGGCGATTCAGTTAAGGTTACTTGTTAAAATTGATAAATTGACCGAAATTGGTTAATCATTGGTTAATTGATTGGTCAGTCAGTCAAGAGGTGGTTAACCATTTTTTAGTAAGCCGGTCAACGGTTAAAATGTGGTTAACCGCCTGTTAACCGATCTTGGTCGACTATTGACTGAAACAATCATGAAATAATGAGTTCTAATGCAAGTGCTTATTTACGTGGTGTATAATTTATTATATTATTTAATTTACAAGTAATTGTAAGGTTATAAGTAGGTTAAATCTAGGGGTGGCTATTCGGTTAAATCGGTCAAACCGAACCGAATTCGGTCGGTCACCGATTTCGAGTTCATCCCTAACCTGGAACCGGACCGCAACCGATTTGAATTCGGTTTGACCGTGACCGAATTCAAATCGGTCACAGTCAAACCGAAAACTGGTGCTTGACCGAAAAACATCTCCATCTCCATCGCATCTCAGCTCCCAAAGAAAGTCGGAGAAGGTGGCCGCATCTCCATCTCCAGAGCTCATTGGACTTCAAAAGCTGGCCGCTCTTCTCGTCGACGAAGGAGATCGGATCTAGATCTGAGAAACGAGATCGATCGAGAGTCGGAAGAATGGATCTAGATCTCGTCGACGGAGGAGATTGGTGGTTGTAGGCCAGAGGCACCGACGAAGGAGAGCTTCCGGAGGGTTTGGTCGGCGCGCGGAGGAAGGAGGAAGGAGGGTTTGGTCGGCGCGGTGAGTTCTCCGCAAGTTCCGCGGCTGTCCTGGAGTCATTCAGTGCATCGGCGATGGCTTCTCTTAGCCATGGATTCCATCCACTCAATTGGCTACACCCACTGCGACATCAAGCCCGACAACATTCTCGTGTTCGACGACCAACTCTTCCGCGTCAAGATCGCCGATTTTGGGCTGGCGATGGAGATGACTTATTCAGGGCGCCGGAGTTTCTGGGTTTCGAATCTAGCTTCGAAGCAACTGTGATGCGATCTCAGTGGAGAAGAAGAGGGGTTGTGGAGGTGGAAAAAGAAGAGGGGTTGTGGAGAAGAGTATTATGGATCTTGATTCTTGAATAGAGGAAGAAGGAGGAGGAGAAGAAGGAGAAGAGGAGGAGCGCAGATGGGTGCCTACTGCTGATGCTACTCAATTCGGCCAACTCGGTGAAATCGGTCAATGACCGAATTAGAGTTAACTGACCGATGGCTTGAATCAGGTAACCGCGACCGATTTCGATTTACTGAACTCGGGTAATCGGTCATCGAAACCGAGTTAAACTCGGCCACCAATTCGGTCAAACCAGAAACCGAACCGAACAAGCCACCCCTAGTTAAATCGGTCAAATTCGGTCATAAATGATTAAATCGGTCAAAACATGTCAAATTATTTCGACAAAAAATGGCTAGTTAAACCAGGTGTAAATGGCATTGTTAATTTTTTGTTGACCGAATTCTGGTCAGTTTTCCACCAATTTTTTTCCAGTCGGTAAAACTTCTTGGAGTTGGTTAACCGTAAACTAACGAATTTTGATCGGTTAATGACAGAAGTAACAGACTCCCGCCCCTGTGTCCAGGTCTAGGAGGTGAATTCGATGATCAAGCAGCTTTATTCGCTCTGCAAAGTGCGTAATGGTACGGCCGAAAGGGTTTTAATGGGGGATTACATGGAGCATTTGTCGATGAACTTGATTTCAAGGTTGATTGCCGGGAAGAGGTACTTCGGCGGCGAAGGTGAAGAAGCATGTGGAACTGAGGAAGGGAAAAGAATTGGGAAACTGATGAAGGAGTTTGCTAGAGTAGCAGGTGTTCTTGTTCCTTCAGATCTGATTCCTGCTCTGGGTTGGACCAATTTCTTACCCGGACCTGTCAGGTATTTGAAGCGGGTTGCGAGGGAGTTCGATGCTGTAATGCAGTGTTGGATCGAAGAACATGAATCGATTAGCGAGGTGGGAGATGAATCTTACAAGAACGATGAAAGTCGAGTGCAGGACTTCATTGATGTCATGCTCTCTGTTTCGAAGGACGATTTTTCGACTTTCGGACACTCTGTTCATACCATTATCAAATCAAATGCAATGGTAAAGATTCAATCTTTTTTGAACACTACTCATTAACAACTGTTGATTGATTGACTGAGACGAATTCTTTGTGCAGACTCTTCTAACTGCAGGAGCAGAGACCACTCGGATCACCTTGATATGGATCATATCCAACCTCTTGAACAACAAACGAGCATTAAACCTAGTGCAAGAAGAGCTGGACTCCATAGTTGGTAGAGAAAGATGGGTAGATGATTCAGACATTGAGAAGCTTGTCTATCTTCAAGCTGTTATCAAAGAGACTATGAGGATATACCCTGCAGGTCCCCTGGCTGCACCACATGCTGCTACCAAGGATTGTTTAATTGCAGGACATCATGTACCGAAAGGAACTCGAGTCCTTTTGAATATGTGGAAGATGCAACGTGATCCGACTGTTTGGTCTAATCCAAATGAGTTTATCCCTGAGAGGTTTCTCGAGGAGAAAACTCACCTGGATCCGTTGGGGTCACATTTCGAGTTCCTTCCATTCAGTTCGGGAAGAAGAGCATGTCCTAGCTCAAACTTGGCGGTACAAGTGATGCATTTTGCTGTTGCAAAGTTCTTACAAGGGTTTTTCGTTAAGTCGCCCATGGATGCTCCGATTGATATGCGTGCTAACACTGGCTTATCTATGCCCAAGACGATTCCCCTGGAAGTTGATCTCAAGTTGCGGCTTGCTCCTGCGTTCTATCAAGGCTTAGTTGGCGCTTGATGAATTAGAGGACTTTACAGAATGTAATATTTCTTTATTTTCGTAGATAGCTCCGAGAGGAGAATCAAGCCAGTAAGCAGTAAATCAACTACAATCTACCCAGGAAGTGAGGACTACCTGCAACACTCTTGGGAGATATCTAAGAGCCATACGCGGCACTGAGTGCTTTCAGGAATAAGATTAATTCACTACTGTGTTTATATTTCGTATGTAATAGTTAGACTTCAGCATTATTATTTGTTGTTAGAGATTTATCAAATATGTAACATCATTTATATGAGGCCTAATACCCTCAGTTGTCACGAACTATTGCGTTATTACTCGCGTATATACCACGTATACCCTATCTGGAGGACGTCACCAACTATTGAATTTCATGTTCCAAATAACACGCCGTTAGATTTTAGACATTTCCGTCAACGACCGTCAACTGACGTGGCAATTCCATGTTATGTGGCACGGCCAGCACACGAGAAGGAATAAGACGAGCGCCATGTCAGCAAAAAAAAAACTTTAATGAAATAAAATAACAAATTCCGCAACTTCTCCTCCTCCGTTCACCTCCTCTGCCGCTCTGGCCGTCAGAATTACAGCCGGAATCGACTCATCTTCCTCTTCCTTTTCCCCAATCTCTGCAACCCCGGGAGTATCGAAAACCAATCTCGATTCCCAATCTCTGCCCGACCAATGCAAGAGACTCACCGGACTAGGGTGCAAGTCTCGGCAGCTTCCCGAATGTTGTCGGACATTTTTTATTTAGGTTCGTCGGAGTCCTTTCCACCTTATTCAGAGGCTCAGTCCCCTCTACAAACTCTTGGATAGCATTCAGCGAAGGCCGAGAGCTCAATTCCGAGCTAGCTTGACTGGAAATCGAATCCCTAGGGTTTACCGGAACATTCTCGATCTCCTCGCTGTTCTTGCCCAAATTCCGACGCGGAAACTTGAAATCCCTCAGCATCCTAGCCATCAACAATACATTACTACCAAATGACAACCTAATTCGATTCAAAACGTGGAAATCAGGGAGAATCGAAGGATTCTTCTTTACCTCGAAGTGCAGTGGAAGAACAGAACTGGAAAATACCGAGTCAGCGAAATGCTTCCTCTCTCACTCCCACGAGAACTCGCTCTCTCCGCACCTTTTGAAGATGGTTTCCACGGTGGCGCGTCGTCTCCGGGACCCCGACTCCGCCATCAGATCGGCCTACGTCGAGGCGACAACGGTGATGTCGTCTCGAATTACGGATCCTCCGTTCTCTACGGTCTCCAAGCCGCTAACGGTGGAGCAAGATCTGAACACTCAGATCGGAGCGGCGATGTGTCTTGCGGCGTCGATTGAGGCGGCGCCGGAGGTGAAGGGAGATGGATTGGGTTGTGTTTAGTCGACCTGTTGAACCTTTGTCCTGTTTCCTTATTTTCTCTTCACACCAACTGAATCAGAGGCCATCGTTCTCTCCACTGTTCATGAAAGATGTAAATCGAAGTAGCTCCGGCCGACAATGGTGACGATGACATCTAGCCTACGGGGGTGACCAGGAACTGCTGACCGTTGATTCCGACCCCATCCATCGATTCCAGCCCTTCAGTCCTTACGAGTTTAGTTTCTGACGAAGAGAGGAGAAGGAGTGGAGAAAGAGAGGGAGAAGGGAGAAGAAGGGGTTTTTTTTTATTTCATTAGTTTTTTATTTTTTATTTTTAAGAAATTATTAAATATTGCCACATAGGATGCCAACTAGATTAGTTTGTACAGTTAGCTAACTCCGTCTAGCCACCTGTCAAGAAAAGAATCGAAATCTAACGGCGTGTTATTTGGAACACGAGATTCAATAGTTGGTGACGCCCTCCAGATAGGGTATACGTGATATATACGCGAGTAATAACGCAATAGTTCGTGACAACTGAGGGTATTAGGCCTTTATATGAACAAAAATAAATGACTTAACTGAGGCCCAGTCGTTATTGGGCTCTGGTCCAATAAAAATGGGCTCACTTGAATCTAAGCCCACAGGGTGGGAGTCATATCTGAAACTAACATATTATGGATAAGAAGAAGAAAGAAGTGTTGTTTAGGATAGGGTTATTATTTCCAAAAAGCTCGAACTTTGGCTATTTATTTTTAAAAAGCGATAAGTTTGAAAAACTCCAAATCTATCCCAGACTTAACGCCGTTAGTCCTTGTTTGTAAAATTTTAAACATTCTGAACGAAGTGGCTAACGGAAATAACTTTTAAGTTTTCTGTCTTCTAAAAATAGTAACCCAAGTTTGTCCAAATTGCATTTTGGAGCCTCTTAAATTTAATCCCTTACAAATCCTCCCAAAGTAAACTAGTCTTCATCTCAGATCATCTCCCTCAACCCTCTGCACCGCCGCCGCCATGTCCTCTGCACTGCCGCCGTCGGACACTCGCGATCCTCTCCGTCGTGGGCCAGCACCTGCTCGAGGTTGATCCGGAGCATGTTCGCCGCCGCCCGTTCGTCTGTGCCAAATCCCTCCAGATCTGATTCTCCACGTATAGGGATTTCACGTGCTCTTGCAGCACCCAGTTCAATTTCCCCATCCTTTGAATCTCCTCGTCTTTCTCCTTCAGCCTCTTCACGATCCCTTCTTGAATCACCGACACCAGCATTCTCGATTGCCTCCTCCGCCTCTCTTCAAGTTCCATCCTCACCCTCTGGTTCTACAAAATTAAACTGATTTTTCATTAATCGCCGCCAGTTAACTATTATTAAAATAAAAAGACGCATAAGGCAAAAAGTGCTTCGACGGATTGAGGAGTTCTTCCAAGCAACCCATATAATCATCTTCTTAATCCTCGTTTAGGCAATCAACTCATCTCCCATGGCTGCTGTTGTAAGGAGATTCCTACTCCTTACACTTCTCCTCCATTTCACCACACCTTTCTTCTCCAATTACCAATCTCCAGTCAATCAATTCAACTTCAATGGATTCAGCAGCGCTAACCTCTTATTCGACAACTAGACCAAAATCCCCTCCCAACGGTTCACGTCCTCCGATTGAGCCGATACGGAGAGCTTACATATGATTGGGAGAGAGAATACAATCCACAGAGACTATGCTACAAAAGATCTATGCAGAGCGACCCACAGATTCAGAGAGAAGGAAGTTCTCGAGTCCGGCGGCTTCGGAAAAGTCTATAGAGGAATTTTACCTTCCTCCAAAATTGAGGATGCAGTGAAGCGAATCTCTCACGATTCGAGGCAAGGGGATGAAGGAATTCATCGCCGGAAAGGCGAATTACTTCTGGTCTATGATTACATGCCTAACGGAAGTCTAGACAAATACCTCTTGGAGCCGGCGACGACGATGTTGAACTAACCGCAGAGGTACAAGATCCAGAGAGGAGTAGCTTCAGGACTCCTCTACCTCCACGAGGAATGGGAGGAGATCGTCATCCACCGCGACATCAAAGCCAGCAACGTCTTACTCGACGCGGATATGAAGAACTCACACGCGCTGAAGAACTCTGCATCGGGAAACGTGCCGTCTGTCACAGCTTTCCTCTGGCTCAAATTGCCGAACAAAGAGCACTCCATGTTCGCGTGGACGAGAAGCGTGTACTTCGCTCGGGAAACTTCACGAACGACGAGCTTAGATTTTGCGCCAGATAGTGTCGGAGATTCTTCGATTTCATATTTATGAACTTGTCTCCGGGGGCGGCGGTGCAGAGGACATGGCGACGGTGTTGAACATGGCGGCGGCGGTGTAGAGGGTTGAGGGAGATGATCTGACAGGATTTGTAAGGGATTAAATTTAAGAGGCTCCAAAATGCAATTTGGACAAACTTGGGTTACTATTTTTAGAAGACAGAAAACTTAAAAGTTATTCCCGTTAGTCACTTGGTTCAGAATGTTTAAAATTTTACAAACAAGGACTAACGGCGTTAAGTCTGAGATAGATTTGGGGTTTTTCAAACTTATCGCTTTTTAAAAATAAATAGCCAAAGTTCGAGCTTTTTAGAAATAATAACCCTTTAGGATATTATTTTTTGACAAGTTTGTTTAGGAATTAAAATTGCCATTTTGATAAATTGTAGAATGGGAAAATTAATAATCAAAATGTGGCCGAGCGAATTATACTATATGTAAACCAAAATACTCTAATGCTATGAAAATTGGAATATAGTTTTTCTAAATAATTCACATATAGAAATTATAATTTTATGTAATATGACCCAACTTGATCAGTAACTTATGTTAGACCAGTTTCAACTAAATATGAAATATGATGAACCTGTAATTTGGATGGTATATAACTTCACTAATCTATAACTCAAATAAAATAAATTCAAAATATATACAATTTTCCACACTAACACCTCTAAGAATAATTTTTTTATATTTTTTTTATAAATCATTTTGATACTTATTTACTGTAAAAAAAATAACAGGGAAGAGAAAATAAATAAAATTTAATTTAAAATTTGTGTGATGATGTGAAATTTTGTAAGGAGGGTCTTATCCTATGTGTCAAACCAAATTTACCATACGACCATTAATATTATTAAGAATTAAGATATGTTTGATACTTGAGCTTATGTAACATTTTACTAAATCACAATTTTTAGTTGAAATAATTTATGAACCCGAATTTAAACAAACAAATGTAGGTAAGCCCGAGCCCTTGACTCAACTCATAAGAGAAAACATATTCGTTTTCTTGTGAGAAAATAAACAAGCAGTTGTGGCTTAACTTGTTACTTTGTTTAGCTCTGTGGCAGTTACTTTTTCTGTCTGGGTTTGTGGGTCGGCGGTTTTTTCTTCGCTGCTTCCCCTTCTCTCTTCTTCTTCCTCCTTCCCCCTTCCTCTTTCGCCTCCTTTCCCTTGCAATGAGGGAGTTACCGTCTAGTTACGGTTTTCTCACCCCTAAACTGCCTGGCAGTTTTTGTGGGAGTTACAATTGGATTCAACCGTCGGTTCACAGCAGTTTTCTGCTGGTATTTAATGGGTTTCCCCCATTGATTCAGGTTCTCGCTTCCACTCTCTCCTTCTCCTCTGTTTCTGTTTCTTTGGCTTTCTTTCCAACCATGGCTTCTTCAGCCTTCCAATTACCTGCGACGGAAATCACTGCTAGTCAGGAAAGAGTCGGCTTGAGTCTTGTACTCTTCTTCTTCGTTGTGGTCCGGAAGACTGTTGCAGGGCTTCAATCGGCGCTTGGCCGTGTGTGGGGGTTACAGGGAAGAATCCGAGTCTTCAATGTCGGATTCGGTCAAGTGTACTTTCAATGCCTAGAGGTTAGGAACAGGATCCTTCGATCCCAACCTTAGAATTTGGATGCTATCCTCATGCACCTTGCTCCTTGGTCTTCACCGTCGGAGGAGCTTGCTCTTTCCCTACGCTTCATGGACTTATGGGTGACCTTAAAGGACATTCCCACCGAATTCACGACGGTTACATTCGGGCGTCAGTTTCTGGCCAATTTTGGAGTTGTTCGAGATGTGGCTCTATTCCGCCTCAGCGACGAATCGGGCACATTCCTCCGAGCCAAGATCAATTTCAACCTGTCTAAGGGTCTGTTTGGTCGCCGCGAAGTCATCGAAAGGCCTGGGAAATCCTTTTGGGTGAAGATTCTGTACGAGGGTCTGCCTCGTCTCTGCTTTAACTATGGTGTCCCCGACCACGTCCAAGGAGATTGCACGGCGCCTATTGAAATCAATTCGGGGCCGCCGCTACGAGGTTCTTGGATGTTCCAAATAAGGCGTGAGGTCTACCGTCAAGCCGGAAATGCAATTGTGATTCCTCCTTCGCGTTCTGGGACGGTGTTTGTACGGCGTGTTCGGCGTAAGGTTGTCTCTCGATACAGGGGACGTCGTCTGTTGGCTAATGACGCGGAGGCGGGGGGTTCTTCGGAATCCCGTCCGATTCACTTGGACGGCGGACTCTCGCCAATCCGGTCGGAGCATCGACCAGGCAAGGAGCCAGTGTTGACCGGCGGTTCTCCTCCGCCGAGAGTCCAGCGCCGTCGCTCCTCTGTTATCATCAGCGACTTGGCTGGGGAAGACAAAGCGCCTCCAGCGCCGGCTAGGGATTCTTTGGGCCTTGAGGTTCAGGCCCATTTTTTCCTTTTTGTCCAATTTATTTTCTCTTTTAATTTTTGGGCTAATCCTTCTCTTTTGGGGTTGCAGATTGCTGTTGGGCTGGAGGCTTTTCTCCAAGATGGGCTTCTTGAAGCCTCTGTTCAGCCCCTTTGCGGTGGTGATCCGACCTACACAAGTGAGGGTGATCCGGGTGGGACTGTGGCTGTTCCGGAGCCGGAGACGCCGCCGGATGACTATGAGTCTGATCTCGAGCTAAGTGACGACGATGGGCTCGAGATAGTCACGGATGGGCCGATGGATGTAATTGAGGCTCATGAGAAACTCCATGATGAGGAGATGGCGGCCAGCCTTAATAGGGCCGCCAAAGGGCCTTGATCGTTCTTGCATGGAACTGTAGAGGGTTAGGCGGTCCCGATACAGTTTCCGAACTTGAAAGATTGTGTAGTGTGTGTAAACCGTCTTTTCTGTTTTTAAGTGAAACCCATGTAAGCCCCGTGGAGCTATCCACCATACTAAATAAAATTGGGTTTGTTTCTTTCTTACATGTTCCGAGTGACAACTCTGGAGGCGGGATAGCTTTAGCTTGGTCAGTTGATTTCCCGTCGCGAGTAGTTGTCTCGTCCAGTTATTCCATTACAATGGCTTGGGAGCATGAGGAAAATAGCTTTATTTATTTAATTGGTGTCTATCTCTCCAACACTCAATCCACCCGATCCTCTCAACTTCGATCTTTACGGCAGCAACTCGAATTCATATCTGATCCATTTGCGATCTTTGGGGATTTTAATTGTTTACTTTCCATAAGGGATAAACGAGGTGGGTTTCCCCGTCTCGAAGTGCTCTTTCCCCTTTACTTAATTTTACTACCGATCTCGGCCTACTAGACATTGGGTTCACAGGTGATGAATTCACTTGGTCCAATCGTCAATCCGGTTCTTCATTAATTGATGAACGATTGGATCACTTTTTCTTTAATGATGCGTGGCTTACGCTGTTCCCTGAATCTCACATCCATCATCTTCCTCCATGTTATTTGGACCACTCCCCGGTTCTTCTTCGGACTCAGCCTCCGTCACCAATCTCGAAAAAGCTTTTTCGATTTGATTGTCGCTGGGTGGATAACCCAGAAGTCACCTTGCTTATTCAACACACATGGGCTCAACCGTGCCGAGACGGTAGCCCGATGTTCCGTCTAGCTGATAAGTTAAAGTCTTTACGACACGTCCTTTTTGACTGGTGTAGGGGGGAACTTCGAACTCTGCCCGTCTTTTGAAAGACATTGATCGTGCTCTATCTGTAGAATACTCAATTCCAGCAAGGAATTGGGATGAGATACGTAGACTTGAAGCCTTACGATCAAAGGTGCGTCTGCAGGAGGAGGTTTATTGGAAGCAGAAGGCCCGAGTTAATTGGCTTGCCTCCGGTGATAGGAATACTTCCTTCTTCCATCACACGGTATCTGCCACGCGTAAGCGCAACCTCATTGGGGACCTGCGCAACTCGGATGGCTATGTCACCACCTCAGAACCTGATAAGGGTCGGATCGTTGTTGCCTTTTTCAAAAGTTTATTCTCCACCGAACACGATGGCAGTCAAGAACCTCTAACAGATCTCGGATTCCCGACTGTCGTTACGCCGCAAATGAATACGGATCTTATGGCCGAACTAACTGATGAGGAGATTCGGCTGACATTCTTCTCTATTGGCCCCACGCAAGCGCCGGGACCAGATGGTTTCACTGGCCTGTTTTTTCAGCGTTATTGGCAGATCATTGCCCCAGACGTCACTTGTGCAGTGAAAGATTTTTTCAGGCGAGGTCATATGCTCTGAACTCTCAACCATACCTGGTTAACTCTAATCCCTAAAACTAATAATGTTGAGAACATGACACAGGTGCGCCCAATTGGGTTATGCACTGTTTTCTATAAAATCATCTCCAAGATCCTAACGGGTCGTTTGAGTAGGGTGTTACCTCATTTTGTGAACCCAGCTCAGAATGGCTTCGTCCGAGGGCGGTGTATAACTGATAATATCCTCATAGCCCATGAGATGATTCATCATTTACAGTCCTATGTAGCTGGTAGTCAGCACCTCTTGGCTATTAAAGTTGACATGGAAAAGGCTTATGACCGTGTGGAGTGAGATTTCCTTTTCCCGCTACTGCACATTCTTGGTTTTCGCCAAGATTGGATTTCTCTGATCTACTCGTGCCTCTCTTCGGCAACGATGGAAATTCTCTTAAATGGCACGCCTCATGGCTACTTTGCCCCGACCAGGGGTTTACGTCAGGGAGATCCTTTATCCCCTCTGCTTTTTGCTATCTGTACCGAAGGTCTATCACACTTTCTCCTTTTGGCAGTACAGCAGAAACAACTTAATGGGATTAAGCTAAATAGTCATTGCCCAACCATAACACATCTAATGTTCGCGGATGACACAATGCTCTTCCTTAAAGCAACTCGGCCTTCCTTGGTTCACTTAAAAGCCCTGTTTACTAGATATCAACTTCTTAGTGGACAACGGATTAACTACTCCAAATCTTCTCTCCTCTTCAGCAAAAATGTTCCGAGGAACTTGCGTAGAGAGTACTCGCGATATCTTCAAACTGAAATTGTCAATGCTTCCCCAAACTACCTGGGGGCTCCCTGTGTGGTCATGAAATCCAAAAAAGACACTTTTAAGTTCCTCGAGGACAGAGTCACCTCTCGACTTTTAAGCTGGAAGAGGCAAAGTCTGTCCCCGGCGGGAGTTCACACTTTACTCACATCAGTTATTTCAGGACTTCCTGTCCACATCATGTCGTGCTACCGCGTCTCCAATGCAGTTTGTTACTCACTAGATTCATTAATGAGTAAATTTTGGTGGGGAGAAGTGGGTGACCAGCGCAAAATTAAGTGGAGAAGTTGGAAGAAACTTTGTACTCCCCAAGATGAAGGTGGTCTAGGGTTCCGGGATTTTCAGTTCTTCAACCAAGCCTTATTAGCCAAACAAAGTTGGCGGATCCTTACAGAACCGAATCTCCTATTATCCAGGGTATTAAAAGGGCGGTATTTTCCCTCCTCTAATTTTTTGAATGCTACTAAGCGTTCCCACCCTTCCTGGGGGTGGCAAAGTATCCTTTATGGAAGGGATCTCTTAGTGTCTGGACTGATCTGGCAGATTGGTTTAAACACTCGCCTTTCTGTCTTGGAACGTCCGTGGGTTCCGACCTCAATCGGTCCTTCCTTCCCAGTTCCGAGGGTACCAGTTTTAGAACTTCGGTCTCTAAGGATTTCGAGTTTGTTCCTGAACAGGGGTTGGAATATCCAACTTTTGAGAGATCTTTTTGAGCCGGGCTCTGTTCAATCAATTCTGAGCATCCCCCTCCCCAATCCTTTTTTCAAGATAAACCGATTTGGTTTTTCTCCCCCAGTGGTCAGTACTCAGCATCTTCGGGTTATGATCTGGCTTGTCGCTCTGGGAAACCAAAGAAAATTCCACCTTCCTTGGCTTCCCCAACGGACTCGAGATTATGGCGCTCCATTTGGTCCCTTAGAATCCAACCAAAGCTTCGCTTCTTCGTCTGGAGGCTTTGTCATAGAATCCTCCCGACTATTGAGGGTCTGAATTCCAGAGGCATGGAGTTGGACCCTCTTTGCCCCTCTTGTCTGGAGCACCCTGAAACCATTGAACACCTTCTTTTCCACTGCACGGTTGCCAAGCGTTTCTACAATGCCTGTGATCTAGATCTCAGCTCTATCCCTCACACTCACCAGGCTTTACTTTGGAGATTTATTTTGCTTCAACGACCTATGGAGGCGGAACTGTGGGTTCTAGCATGGTGGCGGATTTGGAAGTCACGAAACTGGGTGGTGTTTGAATTTCTCCAATACTCGACGACGGCGCTGCAACGACACTTCTCCCTAGATCAAGACAAACTTCGCTTCCTCCCCTTGCCTCCTCCCCCAGCTCCCCGATCCCCTCAATCTCTTCCATGGCAGGCTCCAAGATTCCCGCGTCTCAAGATTAATGTGGATGGTGCCATCTCGGTAGGTGTTGGGGGAGCGATCGGTATGGTGGTTCGTGACTCCACGGGTGGTCAGCTTTTCGCGTCAGGTATTCCTATCCTGGTATTTCTGCTCCCTTTGTTATTGAATTGTTGGCTGTTAGGGATGCGTGCGCTCTTTGTCATTCTATGGGATGAAGAGAGGTGGATATTGAGGGGGATGCCACTCAAGTCAAGCTCGCCGTGGACCAACGTCAAGTCTTTGCCCGCGAAGGTGGTGCTATTGTTGCAGACATCTTGCATCTTGTGGACGGTCTTCCCCAACTTAGATTGCAGTCTGTGCCTCGTCAATCTAATATGGCAGCCCATTATATGGCTCGCCAAGCGCTTAGTTACCTCCCGGCCCAAGGTGTGGTTAACCTTTCGGCTTGGGTGGGTACTTAATTCGTCTTTTTGTATGGTTGACTCCTTTCTCCTGCGGGAGTTGTCTTCGGAAAAAAAAAAAAAAAAACAAGCAGTTGTTGACTTGTAGCAAAGATGTTATATATATTATACAATAGGTGACAAAAGCATTAATGTCACAGTCACAATCTCCCCTTTAGGTTATTGTTGTATTTATATGCAGTCGACATATCAAAAAGATTGATTCAACACTTTACTTAGGCCACACTATCTCTTGTACGTGTCTCTCGGTTTTATTCCCCTACATCGTCATCATAATAGATTCTTTTTATTTTATTTTTTTTCTGTGGTTTTCCTTTTCTCATGACGACGTCGTTTTCATGCACTCCATTTGTGAATCAACCATTGGCTACATTCTTTCTTTCTTTCTTTCTTTCTGTTTATATTTATTTCATATCGTCTACGTCATGTAGCCACTTCCAACTCCGGCGGCTCATTGATTGATTCTTTAATCGGAATCACCCGCCGGCCTAAGATGTTATATATCTTCATGACTTAGACGTACGGACTTTAACGATTGGTGGTAGAGAGGGCGATTAGTACAAAGTTGAAAGTTCAGATGCATGGTTTAAAATGGAGAAATAAGGTTGGTTTAATAACCCGACACTCGGTTACACAAATGTTCACAGCCTTTGGCCAAATAACCCGACACACACCAATTTTTTAAAAATTTTCCTTCCATTACTGAGGTTTGGCCGATTATCCTAGAGGTCACCACAGTTTACGGACATCCAATTTTTTGTCAATCCGTCTACGTGGTGATGCCATCTAGGCAAATCATATCTACTAAACTAAACCCAAACCCATACACCCACCCCAATTATCAAACCAAATCTAACTCTTTCCTCCTCCTTCCTCTTTCTCTTCTTCCTCCTCTCCTCCACCACAACCACCAACGACTCAACCGCCACCCTCGATCCCCACCACCGTCGGTATGCCACCATCGACGGCGGCTGGGAAGCTTCGATGAGGGAAAGAGGAGAGAGAGAGACAGAAGAGGAAGAGCAAATTGGCCCTGATTTCGATGTTGTTGTGATTAGGTTTAACTGATTTCGATGTTGCCGTGATTAGGTTTAGCTGATTTCGATGTTGCTGTGATTAGGTTTAGCTGATTGATTAAACATTTCAGTACTAAACAGTACGCCACTTTTTTATTTTAGTACTTTTTTTTTTAGATCTTTGTTTTTTTTTTAACTTTTTCCACCTATGAGGCTCTAACCCTCCTCATCCTCCGACCTCTTTTCTCCCTTTTGCCTTTTGTTTATAATATGGAAACTAATTGCACACCCAATCTCTTTATACATGGTGCTACCTGACTCGTAATGCCCAGTAAAGTATTTTAACAGTTTTGTTTATTTTATTCAGAAACTTGATTCGATTACCTGTAATATTTCAACTAATGCTTTGTTCGTTACGTTAGAATTCCAACTTTCTGAATAAGATATGAAGCAGAACTTGTGTAAGAATAAATACAACTGATGGGTCCTCTTGCGGCGATCACAAGACAAGCGGTCCGTGCTATGAGCAAGCCCTCAACCAAGCAAAGCTCGGCTAAGGGCTTGGGGGAAATTGATGGGCCCGGCTCGCCAGAATCCTGAGGGTCCAGACGGCGGCTCACACGGCGGCCCACGCAGCAGATAGCACTAAGGGGTTGGACCTAGGCGACAGTTCGGGCGGGCTAAGCAAGCAAGCCCAAGAAGTGGAAGGAGGCCCAAAGCGACGGCCTAGCCCGACAGCTTTTAGGGTTCCAAGACAAGGCGAACACGTGTCAACATCCCACGGAGGCTACAAATGAGTGGCCAGGATTCGACCTTGGCGACCAAGACAGGGGTACTATAAATACCCCCCATACACCCCATTAACCGGGGGACAACACTTTTACCCAGCGGACAAACGCTCCGCGGTACGTTACTCGCCTTACTTCCCATTCCTTAAACTGATTGCCTCCCTTTTCCTTGAACTGACTACCCGCACTACTACTTATGAGGTACATCACTCCCTGAAGACCAACAGGCTTGGGCTTCCACTATTGGGCCAGGCGACCAGGCTAGAACAATTGGCGCGCCAGATAGGGGGCAATCAGGTGACTCTTCAAGGCGAATGGCTTCATCAGCGATTCCGCTTTAACGGGCGAGGGTGGTGAAGAAGGAGATGGAGTAACACCTGTTAAGCACATCAACCCAGGTTCTCGAGCAGACCAAATCTCACTAGAAATATGGAGCGCGAATTTGAAGGCGACTCGGAATCTCGAAGTACTATTCTGGCCGGTGATGCCTACGAATTATTGGAGCAGCGATTCCGGTCCCTCGAGCAACAAAATGCTGAGCTCACCCAGATGTTGAAGACGGTGATCGCCCAGCAAGCTCAAGCCCTTGGGACCAACACTCGGGACAGGCAGTCGCCGCAGGACTCTCATCTCGAGGTATTACAGCAATTCCTCCCGGCTACTCAAATCTCACCCGCACAGTTGGCAGTTCGCCATCCTCTGTCCAGGCTATACTCGCTGAGCCGCTACCCAAGGGGCTGGTACCACCCAACCTAGATAGGTATGTGGGGACAGGCGACCCGGACGAGCACCTACAAGCCTTCCAGATTGCCATGCAAATGCAGCAAGCCGGCGATGCCGCATACTGCAGGGCTTTTCCAGCGACGCTTGGGGGGCGAGCTAGGGAGTGGTACATGAATCTACCGGAAGGCATCATAACATCGTGGGAGGGTTTCGCGAGGATCTTCTCACAGAAGTATTAGTGCAAGAAAACAAGGACGGTCCCGTTGCAAGCACTGGTGAGCCTGAGGCAAAAGCCGAACCAATCACTGAAAGAATTCTTTGACGAGTGGACCGGGGTCGTCCAATCCATCAAAATGGTAGATCATGAAATCGCTGTGACAAGTTTATTCCAGTCGACCCATAATGGCAGACTGCGAGAGTCGCTGCTACAGGTGGCTCCAAGTCGCTGTCAGACTTGGAAACCAGGGTACATAAAATTATTTTAATTGAGGAGCAGTTAGCAGAACCCCTACAAGGAGCGGCAAAGAGGGAAGAAAAGCCCGTTACAGGGAACAAGCAGGCCAAATGGCAGCCCTCCGAGAAACCGCCATACAGGAGAAACCGCCCTGAAGAACAAAGGGGTTACCAGGAGAGGGGATACCAAGAAGAAAGGGCGGATTAAACGCCTCTCTCAGAATCGCGAAGAAAGATCCTGTTGTATATGCAGCATAAAGGGCATACCATCAACTGGTCAGGACCAATGTACACCCCAGCGGACCAGCAAAGTCGCCAGAAGTTCTGCGACTTCCATGACTCTCATGGGCATACCACTGAATATTGTAGAGAACTAAAAAATGAAATTGAGAGATGGATAAACGAAAGGCGACTCAGGGATTTTATCGTGAGTGCCAAGCGAAAGAACAAACAGCAGGAAGATGATCGTCCGTGGTAAAGGAGAATCACAAGACAAGAAGGGTGACGTTTTCACTCGGCTTAAAGAGCCTCAGGAAGGTGAAGACATCAAAAAGAAGTCTCGTCCTGAGGTGAATCACGTTTATCAAACCATCTTCGGCGGAGAAAGCTGCCCAACGAAGAAAGTAAAAAAGGAGGAGACACAGGAAGTAATGATGATAGATCAAGTCAGTCGCCCAACTTTGGGGTTCTCAGAGGAGGACATGGCCTGGGTAGGAGGCCCAAGTTTGGAGGCGATGGTGATTCAAGTAATCACACACAATAGCCGAGTGGAGCGAGTGATGGTTGATGAAGGGAGCTCAGCGGATATCATTTTCTGGGAGCTGTACAAGAAAATGAACTTGCCAGCTAGCTTGCTCAGGCAGACAAAAATAACCATCTCAGGATTTTCGGGACACACAGTCCCCATCAAGGGAATCGCCACGATGGAGATAACCATCGGGGACGGAGACTTGCAGGTCACCCGATCCATTGACTTCCATGTCATGGATTGTCAATCCACTACAACATGATCCTCGGGCGACCGGCGCTCGCCGCCTTCCAGGCAATCTCCTCCCCAGTGCACCAAGTGTTGAAGTTTGCCACTAAAGAAGGGATAGGTTTTGCCTGGGGACACCCGGACATCGCCAGAAGGTGTTACAGGGCGGCAACTAAAAGCACCTGCCTCACCATAAGCTTGGAGGTGGAAAATGGAGGAGAAAGATTGTACCAGCAGAATCGGACGTCCCAATACCACTCTTTAAGGAGGATGAAAGCAAGACAGTCCGAGTATCATCCTATCTAAGTGACGAAAGGAGGCATGAGTTGGTTAAGTTGCTCTGAGAGTTTTCGCACCTGTTCGCATGGTCACCAAGCGACATGCCGGGAATCGCTCCAGACATCATCAAACACTCTTTTGCGATTGAGCCCGGGAGTCGCCCAGTGCAACAAAAACGGCGGAACATCTGCAGAGAAAGGCAGCAGGCGGTGGCGATTGAAGTAGAAAAGCTTCTGAAGGCAGGATTTATCAGGGAAGTGCAGTATCCTGAATGGTTGGCTAATGTAATTCTTGTGAAGAAATCGTCAGGGGCATGGCGAATGTGCGTCGACTTCACCAGCCAAAATGACGCTTGCCCAAAGGACCCGTACCCGCTGCCCAACATAGAGCAGCTGGTAGATGCAACGGCGAATAACGAAATGCTATCCTTTCTGGATATGTTTTCAGGCTACCATCAGATACCTTTAAACGAACAAGACCAAGAGAAGATGGCATTCATGACGCCCACGGCGAACTACTGCTACCGAGTAATGCCATTTGGACTCAAGAATGCTGGAGCGACTTACCAAAGGATGATCGACTCAGTTTTCGCCAAACAGCTCAGCCGAAACTTGGAGGCGTATGTGGATGACCTCTTGGTCAAGAGTGGGAAGTCCGGCGATCACTTGGCCGACTTAAGGGAAACCTTCAATACACTGCAGGAGTATTCGCTCAGATTGAACCCTTTGAAGTGTGTGTTCGGGGCGACATCAGGGAAGTTTCTAGGTATCTCATAACCAGAAGAGGAATAGAAGCCAATCCGGCACAGATCGCAGCGATTACAGTAATGGCACCTGATGACACTCGATTTGACGTGATTATCAGCCCCATTTAAGCAACATTTCATACCCTTTGATACCATTTTGATGAGTATTTGGTGCATTTGTCATAACTTTGTGATTATCGGCTCCTAGTGCATACATTGTCTATTTCTCGGCTATTTTTACCCTTTTTGTGAGCTTTTATGTTGAGCCCCAGGTTACCACATTATAGAGGACTCTCTCACGAGTCCAACGCTTCAAACGGAGACCAAATCGGAGTTCAAACGGAGCGGGAATGATCGAAACAAGTTGGAAGTCTGCCTAGCTCAAAACGCTGCGTTTTGGAGCTTACACACCGTGTAAGCTAAATACATTGTGAGCGTACACGCCGTGTAAGCTCCCCAGAAGGGAATTTTTCATCTTTTCCAACAAGGAAAGGGTTTTCGGAGGTATTAATAGACTTTTCGAAGCCAGATTTGTTAACAAACAACCTAGAGAGATTAGCCACGACTCGACGAGAGTTGAGAGAGTATTTTGGAGCTATCGGAGAGATCGTGACGCCGTCAATCCATCCCGGAAGACGCTCGGAGCTAGGAATTGAAGATTCTCAAGATCGGAGCTTCACGGATCATCCGGAATTAGGTTTTTCAAATCCTTTTCTGTTCTTCCTTTGTATAAGATGAATCCTTCTGTCGTCTTTGATTCTTGTTTGTCAGATATGAGTAGCTAAACTTGTAGAGCTTAGATTAGATGAACCCTAAGTGACCCAGGACTTTAAAGCGGTCACGGATCGGCGGTGATTAGATTCAAAGTTCAATCAGTTTCTCTTTGCATGGTTGTTTTGTTCTTGATTGTTTATGTTTCTTTTCTGATTGATCGCCTAGATTAGGTTTGTGTTGAATTAGGGTTTGTCGCCAGACAGCTTCTCTGCTTTAAACATTAAAACTTGTCTTTCCTGATCACCTAGCTTAGATTCGTGTTAAGCTGAGGATAGAAGCGAACGCTCGCCTCACTTTAGAACATCAATTCAACCAGTTAACCTTATAATTGGAGTGTGCCTTTCGTAGGAACCGATTAGGGTTAATCCACTGCAAGAGTAACTCATAAATCATTAGTAATTGCACCAGTTAAGTTAAGTCGTTGCGAGAGGCGACCGTACCCGGGCGACTAATTAATCTTGGTAGTTAGATCGGATAGAGCGAACGTTCGCCAGTCTTAAACCTAAGGGTCAGGAGTTATGGTGGTGTATAGAAATTGATTGAACGAGAATTGAAATTCGCTGATCTGTTGATTGCTGTTGCCTTGGTGATCTACGGGGGATTCGAAATCTAAGCTTGTCTGTCGTCTGTCTGAACCATCCAATCATTCTGTCTTTTAATTTCATTTTAATTTTCTTGCATCTTAGTCTAGAAGTCGTGGAACTCACACCACGCACAACGTGTTTAAACCTGCGTAAATTGCCAGCTTCTTTGAGTAGTCGATTAGAAGAAACCCTGTGGAATACGATCTACCCTAGCTTCTAGCTTGGTAGTATTTGATCACTGTTCTGCAGCTCATCAAATTGGTGCCGTTGCCGGGGACTCTTCTAATTGTTTGAAAGAAGAGTTGACATTTTATTCTTCTACTTTCCATCTTTCATTTTCCATCACACTTCGATTTTACACCGGTTGTGTTTGTTTTTGTCTCTTACAGATCATAGCTGATACAGAATCAAACTACTTCCGTTCCATCCTTCCTTTCCGCAATGGCTGCTCCAAAGAGTCTTGCGGACTACAATAAGCCGCGCGCATCTAACATTCGGTCTTCCATCACCGTGCCTTCTAATGACGATAATCCTGACTATGAGATCACAATCCCCTTCCTGGAAATGATCTCTAGGGATGTTAGTTCGAAGGGAAGCCGCAAGATAACCCATGCACACATTTGGCGAACTTCCTAGCCATGTGCGAGACGTTCAAGAGTGGGAACCTCGGTAAGAACACATTATGCTTACGAGTCTTCCCATTCTCCCTTAGAGGCGCTGCCAAGAGATGGCTCAGTATGAAACCACCTGGCCACTACACCGATTGGGATAGTCTAGCTCAAGACTTCGTAGAGGAATACTTTCCTCCTTCAAGAACTACAGCTTACAAGGATAGCATTGCCAGATTTGTTCAGAAGAGAGGAGTAAGCTTATATGACGCTTGGAACGAATTCCAAGAGCTTCTCTACGACTTCCCTCATCATGGATTCGAGCAGAGACAGCTAGCTGAGATCTTCGCCCGAGGGATGAACAAAGAATCAACTAAATGGGTTAACTTCTTAGCTGATGGAGATTACACCGCACTCGCACCGGAAGCTGCTCTTCTTCACTTTGCAAACTGCGCATCTAAGTCGAGAAGCTGGGAGAGACAGTTTGGAGCAGCTAAGAGCCGACCAAGCCGTGAAGATCAGATCAAGATTGAAGTGCAGAAAGAAATGAAGAAGATTTTCGGTAACTGGTCTTCAAAGGAAGTGAACTTTATTGATGAAGGCTTCACCAACAGTCAACAGGGCTACCCCGACTATCGTCAGTTCAGACAACCTCCTCAACAACAAGGAAGCTTCCAAGAGCGTCCCCCTTACAACTTCGGATTCAACCAGAGTCAGAATCAGTACTTGAGCGATAGTTATCAAGATCAACCTCAAAGATCTACATCAGGGAACACAAGGGATATCGAGGTAGACAAGAAGCTCGACCTGATCATGGCAAGGCTCGATAACTATGAGGAGAAATTCAAGCTTCAAGCCGTCATAAAGCAAGAACATGAAGCTCGAAGTCAACGAATGGAGAGCATGATAAATAACATGGTTAGCTTGATAACTAGTAGCCCCCTCCTTAATCAATCCTCAGTTCAAGTCGACTCTACCATTAGGAGGGAGCACGTCAAGGCCGTCTCCACAAGAAGTGACAAGCAATCAGCTGATACTGTAGCTCCTGAACCAGCCATAATCCTTGAAGCTATAGCCATTGACAAGCCAAAGATCGAGGGGAGGATAGAGAAGAAGAAGAGGAGGTGACTGCCCCGCCTTCCCTGAAAAAGACAGCACCTGCGCCACCTCTCCCTCCATATCAGCCTCAGATTCCGTTTCCTAAGGCCGTGCAATCAAAGGAGAAAGATCATGATACCCGGTACAGAAAGTGGCATGGATACTTGAAGAACACGAATATGAATACACCAGTTACTGATGCTATCCAAGTGATACCGGAGGCTGACAAAATCGCAAAGGATCCTGCGAAAAACAAGAATAAAGGAGAGTTGTCCTCCGTATCCCTCGAGGAAAATGCTCTACCATCCAGAGCCAGGCGACACCCATACCACCCCCAGCTAAGTGTCGAGATCCCGGTGCTTTTACTTTACCTTGCATTATTAATGATGTGAAAATTGATCGTAGTTTAATTGATCTAGGTTCTTCTATCAATGTTATGCCTACATGCCTGTTTGAGAAATTAAACCTAGGAGAGTTGAAACCAATTAGCATGCATTTAGTGTTTGCCGATAGATCTGTTAAACTGCCTAGGGGATTGATAGAAGACGTGGTTGTCCGTTGTGGTCCTTTTACTATTCTGACTGACTTTGTTGTCATGGATACTCGAGAGGAAGATGTCACTCTTCTCCTAGGCCGACCGTTCATGGCAACAGCCGGCATTAACATTAATGTCCCGAATGGCTCGTTGACATTAAGGGTCGGCAAGGACACCATGACATTCCGCCTCAAGGACGGTATGCAAGTCCCAGTCAAAGAAGAGATGCATTGTTTATCTGTTGAAGCTGTGGAGTTGGCTTCGGTCAACTCTAGTTCTAATGAAAAATCTAGAGTTTCTGCAGAAATCGTCTTGTCAGGTGTTGGACAGGTCCCTAATCTGAAGAATGAGCTGCCAGCACAAAGGCCGAGAAAGAAGGAGGATTCGACGGCATCCCCTCATGAATCACCAAACGTTAAAGATCCTGGCGAGATAAAGGAGGAGAATAAAGAGAAGACGAAGGCGGTTTGGAAGCTGATTGCTCAGCCCCCGTCTACCGAGCAACCAGAATGAACCAAGATAATTCACGCAAATGGGAAGAAGTTCACACTTGCCAGAGATCCCCAAGGCCATATTTCATGAACTCCGACTCGGGCCTAAGAGAAATCCTGAGTTGGGATGTCTCTTGATCGCCATTCAGGTATCGTCTGACTCAAGGACGTTAAGCAAGAGCGCTTCGTGGGAGGCAACCCACGGCTGGAGTCATTTTAAATTTATCGAGTCAGTTTTTATTTATTTTGAGTCATTTTGAGAATTTTGTGTCGAGTCGGTTGAGTCCGGATGATAGAAAATAGTCGAAAAAATATATATTGGGTATTATTTGGGTTGAATATATTGTTTGCAGGAAGAGGAGTGACCAATTTGCAAGAAATTGGCCAAAATTCAGAATAGAGAACCAAGGAGAGCTGAAAAACACAGTGGGTTTACACAGCTGTGTAAAAACCCGTGTAAGAGCTTACACGCCGTGTAAGCTATTGCACTAAGGAGCTTACACGCCGTGTAAGCTCGAAAAATCAGAGGTAAGTCCCTTTTTCCTTTCTCATTTTCGGATTTTCCCTTCTCTCTCTTCGTTTCTCTCTCCCAAAACTCTCAACTTCCCCTTCCATCTTCCTCCTTGAACCAAAACCCCAAACACCACACCACCCATCCCCACCACCATCACCTACCGCCGGCGGAGCTTGGACCGCCGGCGTCGGACACGCCACTCCCGTCCGCCGTGTCAGCCGGCGCAGCAGCCGACAGCAACAGCCGCAGCAGCCACGCACACCACTGCTGCCTTCGTCTCCTCCCCCCTCACTGAGCGCCACCGTCGAACGCCGCCCCCCCCCCCTCGTCGGACGTCGCCACCGACCTCGAACGCAGCAGCAGCTTCCCTCGACGAAACCCAGGAGCCGCGGCAGTTGACCCGACGACAGCAGCTCGAGTTGAAATTCGAACCAACCAGCCTTTCTCCCCCTCATTTTTTAGTTCGATTTAGTGAGTTGAGTCGACTTTCAGGTACACAACATCACCCTCTACCTCTTAGCATGCTTCTATTATGCTTGTTTGCAATGAAAAACGAATTTCCAGGTGCTGAATCGGATTTGAGTTCTTGAGCTCAAGAACCCTAATTTTTCAATTTTGGGGTTTTGTTAAATTGACTTGATATTCATGAAATTGGTGATTTAATGAGCTTGTAGTTTGAATTGGGGGTCATTTCGACTTCGTTTGCCTACCCAATTGTGAAATTCCTTAGACTTTTCATACCGATTTTTGTCGAAATTGGGGACTTTTGCATATGGACGAAATTGGATGAATTGTTGCTTTGTGATTGATCTTGTGATGGTTATAAACATGTATGCATGCTTGTTCCCGAATATCTATACCCCAATTAGCTCGTATGACGGTTAAGGTACACTTTTTGCATACCGATTTCATGAGTTGTGATCTTGGCTTGTGTGACTTATATGGCTGATTTGGACTTGCTTATTACGTGATTATGACTTCAGTTTGAATTGCAATTGGATATTTGCTTCCATGATGATCTTTGCCAAGTTTGCTAAAATGCCTAAATGTTGATCTTGCTAAGTGTTTTGGAGCTAAAAATGTGCCTAGGTGATTGTGCCTTCACTTGTTGACATATTCACTTGCAATCTTTGAACTTAGCTTCTTTGATGGTTGCGTGGTTGTCATTGTTCAATAATCCTCTCTTTGCTCGAGTTGATTCATAGGATTATGTTAAATTGTTAGACCTCTAAACTTGGCATTATTTGTTGTTATTTATTTTCAGGATGGGAAAATCCAAAGGCAAAGGTGTTGCTTCTTCTTCTTCCGCCCCACCTCCGGCGAAGAAACTGAGAGGAACCACAAGGTGCGACACCCTCCAAGTGGCTTCCCCGCCGGATAACATCCCCAGCATACGACTTCAGTGGACTGGAGCGCGAGCTTAGGGAGATGAGAGCAGATTCCGAAGAGCGTTGGGAGGCTACTCAGAAGTGGCAACAGGAGTCCGACGAGCGTTTCACCAGCCTCCAGGAGTTGCAGCAGCAGATGTACCAGTCACAGCTTCAGTTCTTTCGACAGTTCCAGGCTCCAGATGATCGCCAGCACCCTCCACCCCAGTGATCTCAGGATTTTTCTTTATTTTTCTTATCATCCAGAACTCTGTACTTTTTGTTTTTGTTCGTGTCGGTTTATGTTGTTTTGGGTCTTTGTTGAACCTTTGTGGTCGGTCGAGTCTTTTGTACTCCAATTGTTCTAAATGTGTGATGGATACTCTCTTATTATGTTTTCAAGCTATGAACTCAGAATTCTCTATGGTTCTATCCACGTCTATACCCCGGTGTCTCGCCAGCGCCATCTCCGGCGCCCTCATGCTCGTATTGCGGTACCCCTATACACTTTTCTTCTTTTTGTTTGGTCCATTGAGGACAATGTCCGATTTAAGTGTGGGGTGGGGATTATATTTCTGAGAGATGCTATTCATCTGTGGTATTTGTGAGATTTCTCTAGCATAGAATTGCTCAATTCTTGACGCGTGATGTTAAGTTAGTTTTCAATTTTTCATAATGATGCTTAGATTGCTTAACCTAGAACCTGTAATCAACCTGCTTGCATTGATGCTAGATTTCCTGGTTAGAACAGAAAAGCTTATCACTCTTGTAGTTTTCCACTTTGATTGCATGATAATGACTGAATCCGACTAGCAAACCAACTGTGAGCTTTTGATCCATTGCACATAACTTGCAATTTCAATTCTTTTTGAGTGGTTTTTTGTCTTCTTGAATGAGTTAGAATTTGCATGAGACCTACTCGAGACCACACGATGACACGAGTTCTAGAATGATAGGGGCACCTAGATTCAGCTACTTAGCCAGATAGCCTACCAAACGATAAATCCATTAGGTTTAAACCCTTGAGCTTAGCCTGTTCTTTCGGTTCGATAATACATTACAACCATTTCCCATTCCTTCATTCCCCGTTGATCGCTTGTGGTTGTAGTTCTAGATTGACCAACCGAAGTCGGTTTGTGGTAACTTGCCTATAGCCATTAAACAGGTGGTCTTAGCTATTATGTCCAAACGTGTAAACCCCTCTAGCAACTAAAAGAAAAATCGGCACAAAGAAAAAAAAAGTGAGAAAGAAAATGAATGAAAAGAAGAAAAATTCAAAAAACAGAAAAAATTCAAAGTTTCAAAGTTTATAGTATAGTTCAATAACGTTCTTTGGTGCACAAATTAATGCACACAAAGTTTTACTCGCTAGATCGCTCTAGCGAGATCGTTACTTCCCAAGGGTCTTCCTTTCTCTATTACTCAGAACAGTGTGTCAAACTATTCAGGGTTTCGTTTTGGATTTGAATTGGTTGTGAATGAAATTAACTAAGAATGCAATTGAAATCAAACAAAGCAATTAAAGCAGACTGGGGTTTTTTCAGAGATAGACTAAGGCGGTTGTTCAGACTCGAATCCACGCTAGTTCGGTTTAGATGGATGAAACTATGCAGACGACGAAATTCAACAGACTAGACGACTCGGCAATTCCTTTTGTAATCTCTACTCCATGGTCAGGCCGTAGAGATTCAATTCTTTCAAACCTACAAGCTCCTATGGTCAAGCTAACTTGCAAGAAATCAAGAACGATCAAGAACAGTGAAATACCACAAATTCATGCAAAGAGATTAGGTTCTGACAATCCTATGGTCAAGCTATTGGAGAACCTAACGACCTCCTAAACTCTAGAATGAATTGCGTTCATGGTCAGACCCGCAATTCAAAGATAAACTCAGAAACTAACAATTGATCAAGTTGCCAGAGTCAAACAGTTTAAATTAGGGTTTAGGAAAAATCGCATCTAAGTCTGAAAGATCATCGATTAACATAAACGGGTTAGAAACCCGAAATCATCCATACAAAATCCTATCTAACGCTTCATCTAATCTAAACAACCCTAGAGGTTTAGCCAGACATCGTTACAGAAGAAATCGCAGAAACAAAGAAGAAGAAAACCGGAGAAGAAGACATCTTACTCCGAATAGACCTAATCTCGATCAATCCTTCAAACTCCCGAGTTAATCCTCGCTAATCCTCGCTCAATCGCGTCTCCAAAGCTCCATCTTCACCTCCGAGAGTGTCTGGTTTGTCAGAGAAAAGTAGAGAATTTGCAGAAAATGATGTCTGTCTTCTCTCTCCTCGAAATTGGGTTAAAAACCCAATTTCCGTCGAAGTGCTGAAAAATGGCCAAATGTGCGCCTGGCGGGGTAAAAAAGTGCGCCGGCGCACATCTTGAATATTCCGCCGAAACTTTTGAAAATAAATTGCAAAGTGCGCCTGGCACTTCGAAAAGTGCGCCGGCGCACATTTGCCTCTGAAAACCGCACTTTTCGATGCTGCTTCTTGCTCCGAACTTCTTTCGGCAATTCCAACCTCATTTGTGCTCCGAATTGATCCCCGTTTGAACCGCCAAGCTCGTAGAAAAGTCTTCTACGATGTGAAATCCTGAAATCTCATCAAAATAACTTGAAAACACGTCAAACGACCCAAAAGAGGGCCAACGGGGAATCAAACATAATTTACAATAAAATCATTCAAGTTCATCACAATTCAGGGTCAAACAAGAGGAATGTCGTTCAAATGCGGCGAGATAAATGCGGTAAATCTAACGTCATCAAATCACCCCACACTTAAACTTTTGTTTGTCCTCAAACAAGAACTTTACCACAACAATGCACCAACTTGAATGAGCAAACCGAAAACCTCTTGGTTCCTAGAAAGATGTATACGGTGCTTCTACCAAACAAGAGGATTACCCAACTAACCACACAATTAGGAACCAAACTTTTGCCAGAGTGAAAGAGGAACAAGACTTTAACGAGCTAGTGAACAACCTGACTTGATAAAGGCAAGACAATACTTACTTCCGCAACACTTACTCTAGGACGCAACCTGACACTTGCTAGACAAGGGGACACGACTTGAACAAAATTAAAGAACATTTTTTTTCTCTTTTTTTTTTCTTTCTTTCTTTTTTTTTTTAGGTCTTATTTTCGAATGGTCGGTACAGTGTGGATACTACTAGGTATGGAGCAGCCAGAAACCTTTGGAATTCCGCGTTATCCTAGACCCCAGCCACGATCGGGAGTAGGTTAGAAAAAAGAACGCCACATTGAGACTTCCCTTTGGGACTACAGTAATGGGCAGGCACGTATGCCAGCTCGTGAATCGACCCACAACTTCAATACCGAACCACTCATTTTTCAGATTTTCTCTGATTGGAACATTAACAACACTTTAAAGACACGAAATTATAAGATCCCTTATCTAGACTCGATCATGGCATTGAACTAGAGAATTCGAGCATCAGACAGACCAAGTCGTACACATTAACAAGTCAATTGTTCACTAACACGATAAGGGCAAGTTCCTAGAATACTCCAAGCAAGAAGAGTGGGAGATGGTCATAATTCAGGTTCTCACACACATTTGGTTAAAGCCAAAGCACCACATCAATCTCACCATATGGAAGACAGTAGGCAATTCAAGAAGTTATTAAGCAATGTGGAAAATTACTTGCTACCGAGAATGGGAAGCTGTGAAAGAGTGACAAAACAAGGCACAATCACCGCCCATTACTTGGCAAAACATGCAAATGAACACCCCACCCCACACTTAAATTTGGACATTGTCCTCACAGGACTAGAAAGAGAGTAAAGGAATCCGGGGAACCTGGAAGGTGAAGGTCGATGTCGTGGATGGCGGCGAGCTCAGAGTTAAGTACCGGCAAACCGTCATGCAGAACCTAAGGACAAGCCTGAAGCAGGAGAGAACCTCACAACAATATCAGAGCATTCAAAGTACAGAATAGACCACTGACTCAAGAACCACTAAAGTTCGACACAAACTCAAAATTAAACAATTGACTCAAAAACTCAAAACAGACTCCAGACATGGGTTGTCTCCCATGAAGCGCTCTTTCTTTAACGTCTTTGAGCCAGACGATACCTTATTATGGACCCCAACTCAAGAGTTCCTTGAAGTCAAATAGCTTCTTCAGGGCTAGCGGTTGAGTTCCAAATAGCACGCCAGAAGGAGCAAGATGTAGTCGGTGGTGCTCAAGTAGATCCTGGTTTTGCTCGAATGACTTTTTCTTCTCAAATTTTCCTACTGGAGGAGGAAAAAGATAATATGGTGTGTTACAATCCATGGTTGCAGTCTGCTCCACACCAATGTGATCCAAGTTGCTCTTGTAGTTGAGCTCATACACCTCAGAATCATTGCCCTCCTCAGTTTCAGTTGCCTGAATTACCAATGAAGGTGACTCCTCGATATCCATGTGCTCATCTCTATCCTGGAACTACAGGCTGGCTCGACGGAAGCATAAATGAGGATAACCCCTCAATATCCAGATGGATAAGCTCCACATCTTCATCTACCACCATTGTCAAAGATTCTTCATCAAATACCTCTAGCTCACAATAGTCATGGGCTACGTTATCATTTTCTTCTTCGACCAGCTCTCGAGAATCTTCTTCCATGAGTTGATACTGTTGCTCAATCTCGACGTTCACAACATTAGGAGCTCGTAGAGTCGAGAGGATCTTATTCAACATAAAATCTGTATAAGACTCCTGTTGTTGGTACTGGTGCGAATGTAGATATTCCTCTTCGTAATCTCGGTAGTAGTGTCTAGCTTGTGGCTCTGGCCAAGAAGGCAAGGGTGGTGGTTCCTCATTTCAGTTTGGCATACATGGTTGCCATGATGTACTCCACTCTTGGTTGTAATCATTAAGTGGCATTCCATTGTTGTACCATCCTTGGTTGCTATCGAACCTGTAGTCCTGCATCTCAAAACACAAGAGCACTACCCAGGTAAATCATGAAACAGATGGGGAGAAAAGAGATGATAAAAGAGTGAATGAAAAGCTTAAAACGCACAATGCCTTTCCTAGAAAAAGAAAAGGTCCCTGGCAACGGCGCCAAAAACTTGGTGCACAAATTAATGCACACAAAGTTTTACTCGCTAGATCGCTCTAGCGAGATCGTTACTTCCCAAGGGTCTTCCTTTCTCTATTACTCAGAACAGTGTGTCAAAGCTATTCAGGGTTTCGTTTTGGATTTGAATTGGTTGTGAATGAAATTAACTAAGAATGCAATTGAAATCAAACAAAGCAATTAAAGCAGACTGGGGTTTTTTCAGAGATAGACTAAGGCGGTTGTTCAGACTCGAATCCACGCTAGTTCGGTTTAGATGGATGAAACTATGCAGACGACGAAATTCAACAGACTAGACGACTCGGCAATTCCTTTTGTAATCTCTACTCCATGGTCAGGCCGTAGAGATTCAATTCTTTCAAACCTACAAGCTCCTATGGTCAAGCTAACTTGCAAGAAATCAAGAACGATCAAGAACAGTGAAATACCACAAATTCATGCAAAGAGATTAGGTTCTGACAATCCTATGGTCAAGCTATTGGAGAACCTAACGACCTCCTAAACTCTAGAATGAATTGCGTTCATGGTCAGACCCGCAATTCAAAGATAAACTCAGAAACTAACAATTGATCAAGTTACCAGAGTCAAACAGTTTAAGTTAGGGTTTAGGAGAAATCGCATCTAAGTCTGAAAGATCATCGATTAACATAAACGGGTTAGAAACCCGAAATCATCCATACAAAATCCTATCTAACGCTTCATCTAATCTAAACAACCCTAGAGTTTTAGCCAGACATCGTTACAGAAGAAATCGCAGAAACAAAGAAGAAGAAAACCGGAGAAGAAGACATCTTACTCCGAATAGACCTAATCTCGATCAATCCTTCAAACTCCTGAGTTAATCCTCGCTAATCCTCGCTCAATCGCGTCTCCAAAGCTCCGTCTTCACCTCCGAGAGTGTCTGGTTCGTCAGAGAAAAGTAGAGAATTTGCAGAAAATGATGTCTGTCTTCTCTCTCCTCGAAATTGGGTTAAAAACCCAATTTCCGTCGAAGTGCTGAAAAATGGCCAAATGTGCGCCTGGCGGGGTAAAAAAGTGCGTCGGCGCACATTGACCCCTAAAAGGCGCACATCTTGAATATTCTGCCGAAACTTTTGAAAATAAATTGCAAAGTGCGCCTGGCACTTCGAAAAGTGCGCCGGCGCACATTTGCCTCTGAAAACCGCACTTTTCGATGCTGCTTCTTGCTCCGAACTTCTTTCGGCAATTCCAACCTCATTTGTGCTCCGAATTGATCCCCGTTTGAACCGCCAAGCTCGTAGAAAAGTCTTCTACGATGTGAAATCCTGAAATCTCATCAAAATAACTTGAAAACACGTCAAACGACCCAAAAGAGGGCCAACGGGAATCAAACATAATTTACAATAAAATCATTCAAGTTCATCACAATTCAGGGTCAAACAAGAGGAATGTCGTTCAAATGCGGTGAGATAAATGCGGTAAATCTAACGTCATCATTCTTCTCCCTACATATGGAAGAACGAAGTCAAAAGAAAATGTAAAGAGAATAAAAAGAAAATATGCAAAACAAAGTGCTAGGTTGCTTGAGGGTATCATAGGACGAGCATACACTATTCCACCCGTGTTTGGTTAGACGGTAGGAAGCCATAGGCTAGATTCGAGGGAAGTTAGTCGAAAGCTACACCGCACCAAAGCCATCATCATACATTCCCATCATCCATCTCATTATAAACCCTTGTAGTGTAGAATTCGTTTCGGTCCTAAGCAGGGAAGTCATTCTTGACTAGTTACTCGTGTTGTCACAGTGGTGGAGATGTGGTCGAATTGCAAACCTATGACAGAATTCAGTGACAGAAAATGATTGAGAGCATAAACACGTCCCTAAACACAGAGTGCGAGAGTTCCCGTGTACCAAATATTACCTGTGTGAGAAGTCTGGTCGGTTAGGTCAGAGTCGTGCATGATTTGTGTTTGCTACTTGTTGTGTGCAGATAATTAGTGAGACCAGGTTGTTTGGTTGACGTGTAAGCATGTTAGGTCACTTGTTCTAGAAGTAGCAGTTTAATAATTCATTGTGATTGCTTGAACCTTAACTCGATCAATCGTGTCATTTGTGAATTTGAGTACGTTCTAATTCAGTTTGCTTGAGGACAAGCAAAAGCTTAAGTGTGGGGTATTTTGATGACACTCGATTTGACGTGATTATCAGCCCCATTTAAGCAACATTTCATACCCTTTGATACCATTTTGATGAGTATTTGGTGCATTTGTCATAACTTTGTGATTATCAGCTCCTAGTGCGTACATTGTCTATTTCTCGGCTATTTTTACCCTTTTTGTGAGCTTTTATGTTGAGCCCCAGGTTACCACATTATAGAGGACTCTCTCACGAGTCCAACGCTTCAAACGGAGACCAAATCGGAGTTCAAACGGAGCGGGAATGATCGAAACAAGTTGGAAGTTTGCCTAGCTCAAAACGCTGCGTTTTGGAGCTTACACACCGTGTAAGCTAAATACACTGTGAGCGTACACGCCGTGTAAGCTCCCCAGACGGGAATTTTTCAGCTTTTCCAACAAGGAAAGGGTTTTCGGGGTATTAATAGACTTTTCGAAGCCAGATTTGTTAACAAACAACCTAGAGAGATCAACCACGACTTGACGAGAGTTGAGAGAGTATTCCGGAGCTATCGGAGAGATCGTGACGCCGTCAATCCATCCTGGAAGACGCTCGGAGCTAGGAATTGAAGATTCTCAAGATCGGAGCTTCACGGATCATCCGGAATTAGGTTTTTCAGATCCTTTTCTGTTCTTCCTTTGTATAAGATGAATCCTTCTATCGTCTTTGAATCTTGTTTGTCAGATATGAGTAGCTAAACTTGTAGAGCTTAGATTAGATGAACCCTAAGTGACCCAGAGCTTTAAAGCGGTCATGGATCGGCGGTGATTAGATTCAAAGTTCAATCAGTTTCTCTTTGCATGGTTGTTTTGTTCTTGATTGTTTATGTTTCTTTTCTGATTGATCGCCTAGATTAGGTTTGTGTTGAATTAGGGTTTATCGCCAGACAGCTTCTCAGCTTTAAACATTAAAACTTGTCTTTCCTGATCACCTAGCTTACATTCGTGTTAAGCTGAGGATAGAAGCGAACGCTCGCCTCACTTTAGAACATCAATTCAACCAGTTAACCTTATAATTGGAGTGTGCCTTTCGTAGAAACCGATTAGGGTTATTCCACTGCAAGAGTAACTCATAAATCAATAGTAATTGCACCAGTTAAGTTAAGTCGTTGCGAGAGGCGACCGTACCCGGGCGACTAATTAATCTTGGTAGTTAGATCGGATAGAGCGAACGTTCGCCAGTCTTAAACCTAAGGGTCAGGAGTTATGGTGGTGTATAGAAATTGATTGAACGAGAATTGAAATCCGCTGATCTGTTGATTGCTGTTGCCTTGGTGATCTACGGGGGATTCGAAATCTAAGCTTGTCTGTCGTCTGTCTGAACCATCCAATCATTCTGTCTTTTAATTTCATTTTAATTTTCTTGCATCTTAGTCTAGAAGTCGTGGAACTCACACCACGCACAACGTGTTTAAACCTGAGTAAATTGCCAGCTTCTTTGAGTAGTCGATTAGAAGAAACCCTGTGGAATACGATCTACCCTAGATTCTAGCTTGGTAGTATTTGATCACTGTTCTGCAGCTCATCAGCACCCCCCAAAGACCGTGAAGGAGGTTCAGGTTTTATCTGGAAGACTGACGGCAATCAACCGATTCATTCCCAGGATCGCCGATCGCTGCGCTCCGTTTTTTGCGACCTTAAAGAATGCATCAAAGTTTGCATGGAATGACAAATGTAACAAGGCTTTTGAAGAGCTGAAGCAATTTTTAATTACCCCTCCTGTACTTGCATCTCCAAAGTTAAATGAAGCTCTATTTCTCTATATTGCAATCTCTCCAAAGGCAGTTAGTGCGGTCTTGGTTCGAAGAGAGGACAAAGCCGAACACCCTGTTTTTTACACAAGTAAAACCTTAGTTGACGCCGAAACAAGGTATCCGGCGATAGAAAAAATGGTGTATGCTGTGGTTTGCGCGGCCAAAAAGTTGAGACCATATTTTCAGGCACATACAATACATGTACTCACGAACCTTCCGATTAAAAATGCGTTGAGATCTATGAGTGTGGCGGGGCGATTAGCTAAGTGGGCGATTGAGTTAAGCGAATATGACATTCGATACCAACCACGAACGGCGATCAAAGCCCAAGTTCTTGCGGACTTTGTAGTGGAGGGTGCAGCGCAAGAAGATAATGAAGAGGGTGATGAGTGGACGTTGTTTACGGACGGCGCCTCGAGTAAGGGAGGATCGGGCGCGGGAATAGTCCTAAGGTCTCCTGGTGGGATCCTCCACGAGGTGGCACTGCGATTCGCAACTAATCGAACCAACAACGCAGCAGAATATGGGGCATTAGAGGCTGGCCTACGAATCGCTAAGAGTATGAGAGTTACTAACATCAAAGTTTTCTCGAACTCGGCAATAGTAGTCAACCAAGTTAATGGAATCTTTGAGGTAAAGGAGGAGTCGCTCCTCCCTATTTTGACGAGGTAAAACTACTTATATCGAAATTCAAAAGGGTAGCATATCACAGATCGCTAGGGAGAAAAATGGCCACGCGGACGCATTGTCAAAATTGGCAACGGCGACAGATTTTGAGGAAGGGCGAATGGTCACAGTAGAGAAAGAAACAAGGATGAAGCAGTGTTTCCACATGATCAGTGGAATCGAGAAAAGTGACTGGCGAACACCTATTATCCAATACTTGGATAACGACACAGTACCAAGCGACCCGTTAGAGGCGACCAAGCTCCGGCGAAAAGCATGTAGATGTACAATAATAGGGGGTGAGTTATACCGGAAATCAGCCATGGGTCCGTACTTGCGATGCTTGGGGGAGGACGACGCAGCTTGGGCTCTGGAAGAGGTACATTCAGGAGTGTGTGGAACTCACTTAGGAACAAGAAGTTTGGAGAGAAACTTGATATATCAAGGCTTCTATTGGCCAACAATGAGAAAGGAGGCAGGCGACCTAGTGAAAAAGTGTCACAAGTGTCAGGAATTTGCAAGCTACCACAAGTTGCCAGCAGCGGCACTCCAGGCGAACGTCAGCCCATGGCCCTTCGCAACATGGGAATGGATATCGTGGGCCCATTTCCAGAAGCCTCAGGCAAGAGGAAGTTCCTCATCGTGGCGGTCGATTATTTTACCAAATGGGTTGAGGCAGAAGCAGTGGCAAGTATCACCGCCAAACAGATACAAAAGTTTACATTTAAAAGTATCGTCACCAGATTTGGTATACCGGAAAGTATTATCTGTGACCATGGTACTCAATTTGACTCACAGGTCTTTAAAGAATTTTGCGACGACCTAAAGATAAACCTGAGATTCACTTCAGTCGCCTACCCACAAGCTAACGGATAGGTAGAGGCTGCCAACAAGCTTATCTTGCAAGGTTTGAAAAAAAGAGTGGATGGATGTAAGGGTGTGTGGGTCGAAGAGCTTGACCACGTACTATGGGCCCACCGTACGGCTTATGAAACGGCGACAGGGGAGACTCCCTATACACTGACGTACGGGACCGAGGCGGTCCTCCCGGTGGAAATCTCGATCCCATCCATACAGATACAGGAATATAGGGACGAGGTCAACGAACAAGAATTGATGCTTAATGTGGACATGATTGAAGAAAAAAAGAGAGAAGGCGCAAATGAGACTGGTCGCAGAAAAGGAGCAATTGGCTAGGCGGTATAATCTAAAACTCCGACCACATCACATCGCGCTCAATGATTTAGTACTGCGAAAAATCTTCAGGCCAGCGGTCGGAGCAGCCAAGCTTAATCCCGGATGGGAAGGACCGTATAGAGTACGGCGAGTAGTGGGGGCCAATACCTTCAAGCAGGCAGAATTGGATGGAGCAAAAATTCCCAAAACATGGAACTCCATGCATCTCAGGCGATATTATGATTAAAAAAGCACTTGTAACTGATGCTAGCTTTAAAAGTAGCCAAGGGCCCTAACGTTTAAATCCAAAATGTCTTTGCATCATCAAAATTATCATATAAGACCTAAGGGCATTGAGATCGCTATGTAAGACCTATGGGCATTAACAAACTACTGTGTAAGACCTAAGGGCATCAAAATTATCATATACGACCTAAGGGCATTGAGATCGCTATGTAAGACCTACAGGCATTAACAAATCGCTGTGTAAGACCTAAGGGCATCAAAATTATCATATAAGACCTAAGGGCATTGAGATCGCTATGTAAGACCTACAGGCATTAACAAATCGCTGTGTAAGACCTAAGGGTATCAAAATTACCATATAAGACCTAAGGGCATTGAGATCGCTATGTAAGACCTACGGGCATTAACAAATCATTGTGTAAGACCTAAGGGCATCAAAATTATCATATAAGACCTAAGGGCATTGAGATCGCTATGTAAAACCTACGGGCATTAACAAATCGTTGTGTAAGACCTAAGGGCATCAAAATTATCATATAAGACCTAAGGGCATTGAGATCGCTATGTAAGACCTACGGCATTAATAAATCACCGAGTAGGACCTAAGGGCAACGAAATTATTAACATGACGTTTGCTGATAATAAAAAAAATGCTGAGCAGTATGGAAGGGCGTCAAAGATATAAAACAAAGGCTAAAATGCACAAGTCGCAGTTAAGTGGCAAATGTTGTAAAAAAAAAAACATCATCATCAACAAGTAGGATCAATTGTCTGAGCTTCAGATAGAGAAAATCAGGGACGGGTTCCTTGGCCTTTGTTGTTGGAGTCTTTGCCACCGGACTTCGATGGATAGTGGCGGAGTCGAGGTCTTTACCGCTGGTCGAGGGAGCGAGTTCAGAGGATGGCGGCTGAACCTCCGAGCCGTCGGGGTTCAAATCAGGCAAGCCGCGACTGCGGCGAGTAGCCATCACATACTCAGCATTTGCCGCCACCACCTCACGCTCCAGGCGATCAGCGTCTCGAAAATAAGCCTCTTCCTCGGAGTCGACTGGGTCGGGAACCACGTGGCTGTGGCGGTTAAGGCCACGAAGGACAGCCCGAACCATCTTTTGACCAGGCCAGCCCTTGCTGGGAAAAAGCTCGTAGAACTCGTTACGACAGCTACGCATTACCACACGCATACTCTCGCCGAGAGCATGAGTATAGTAAGCCACAGCCTCATCATATTGAGCCTTGGCAGCCGCAAGGTCGCGATCCGCCGCCGATTGGGCCGCCAAGGAGTCAATAAGCAGCTCTTTAGCGCTGTCCCTTTCAGCGGTTATCTCCTCCACCTGGGCGACTTTGTCACAAGCTTCCTCCAGCTCGGCTTCAAGGGCGGTAATGCGCTCTTTGCAGCCTGTAAGTCCTCCTGACGCCCTCCATTTGCTCAATCCTGCGCAGTCGCCTCAGCCAGGCTTTCCTTCAAAGATCCAGCAGCAGAAGTCGTTGCATCCGCTCGGCGCTAGAATCAATAAATAGTAAAAGGTTTCAGCAGGATCGCGAGGCGATGGGCTGGATAAGTATAAAAAAAACAGAAGCAAGCCAATAAATACCTTTTCCTCGTTATGATAACGAGTGAGATCCATGCGCAAGGAGCGTAAGTTCTCTACCTCCTCTTTCAGCTTCAGATTCTCCTCTTGCATGTGTTTACATGCAAAGGACAGATCGTCGAGCTCGGCAATGGCCTGCATGACGGGGCAACCATGAGAAGGGTAAGAGCAAAAGTGTTGTGGCAGCAAAGTGAAATGAGCATACAGACGAACGAAGGCATTCCACAATACCTGAAAAAGCTGGCAGGAGGTCGCCCCGTGCAGATCTGGAATCTCCAAGCCTTCTCCAGGGGCAGTCACCCCCGTGTAAATGCCGCGGGAAAATTCCTCCGCAATGTCGCTTGCCATCCGGGGGGATATGTGGGATGCGACCGGATGGACAACAGCGAAGTACGGCAGGCGGAAGCGCCCCTCACCCTCCCGGCCGGCAGGAGCAGGACGGTCGAAAATAGTATTAGCCCGCTCTGACCAGCTAGCTCAGCGGGCGCGATCGATGTTGACCGCTGGTGGACGAGAATGGTCGTGAGGAGGCTCCGTGGGGCGGGGATCAAGCTCCGCGGCGGGCTCTGATTCAGGATCAGCCGGGTCTAGAGGAGGAAGAATAGGCTCGGTGAGAAGATAGGAGTCGTCGTACGAAAGGACGTCCTCATCAGTAGGATGGTCAAGGGGCTCCCTCGCAGGAGGATCATTGTCTTCCCGGGGTGATTGGCGGCGAGAGCGGCGGAGGGGAGTTTCAGCATCATCATCCTAAACTTCTACCACCGGTTGGGGTGGCGGCTGCGGACGACTGGAGCTCTCGCCCGTCTTCTTCCTCGGCTTGGAAGCCCCCAGCTTTTTCTTCCTTTTTGAAGAAGTAAGGCCTTCGTCTGTCTCGGTCGCTTTCCTCTTCCCCTTAGAGGCAGGGATGGTGGCAGCAGACTCTGAGCGTCCAGGGCGAGTCTCGCCAACAGGCCCGCGCGCGGCGGAGGTGAGGAGGCATCCATCGAGGCTTACAGAGCCTGAAAAGAGACAACCCAAAGGTTAATATAAAAAAAAGCAACAACAAAGAGGGTATAAATATATATAAGTGGCAGGAAAAGGTAGGCGGTAATGTGAAGGTTGTATATTCCTAAGGATTTAGCTTCGACGATTCAATTGCACAAGTCAGACAACACTAGGTAAAAGGGGAGGTGACCAACGTCGCTATGCATAAAATTTACCTCCTCGTATTCCCGCCTGAGCGGTCCTTAGGCTAGAGGTAGTCGACAGGTGATGACAGTCGAGAAGGATTCGGCGTCGCTGGAGTATTTCCTCAGGAGTAGGGTCGAGTTCGGTGTTGAAGCGACTCACGTCGCCGGAGGACCATGAGGGAGGAAGCAGCGAGGCCCAGTGGCGGTCCGTGTCGCTGGGCTGGAAATAGAAAAAAGAATGGTACCAGGTAGGGCGAGGCTTCGGAGATGAATAGGTACCCTTTGGGGAGAGATCAGGTCGGCGAACAAAACTTATGCCATTTGATGTGTGTTTGGCATAGTGAATCAGCTGGAACTATCGAAGAGTGGGGGCGATCTTTTTAGCCACACAGCTGCATTCGAAAGCAGAGGCCGAGGCCCAACACCCGACATTGAAGGCACCAAGGGAAGCGCCAAAACATCCAAGAAAATCGACTGTGAATGACGATGGTGGAAGGCGAAGTCCATTGGTGAAAGCCTCGGTCCAGATGCCGTGCCACCCAGGCGGGCAATTGCCAATGGTAGAAAGTCGGGAGGACACGGCGAACCCCTAGGAGGATGGCAGCATGGCGAATGGAAGAAAATGGGCGATTCTCTCTATTGACCCTGAAGGAAAGTAGCCTGGGCCAATGACCGTGCGCTCGTCACAAGCAGCCCCTTGCCACATGGACCGCCAGTTGCCAATGGAATAGGACCCGATGACCTGATTCGCCTCAGGGTCAATCTCGACGCCATGGCGGGCCCGTTCAAATCCTTTTTGATGGGGACCCCATAAAGGAAGGGCGGGAGATTCATCAAAAGTTTCCTCTACCGCGTCGAAAACCTGGGCAGAAGAGTTTTCGGCCAAGGGTGGAGGATTTAAGGGCACCCGTTCAGGGGATTGACTAGAAGATGAGGGAGAGGGTGAAGGATCAGTACCCGCGGAATAAGAATGGCTTTGGTTCTGGCTATCGGTGTCGGAATCCATGGTTCAGGAAAAACGGCAAGGAGCAGAAAAGAAAGAGGAACACACGACAGGGAGCAGAACTACAATGAGAGCGAGAAAGAAAGGAGGAGGCACGTACCAGGTGGGCGTCGGTGAGCTCCGGACATCGAAAAGGAGTAGGGAGGAGGAAAGGTTGTTTTTTCCGATCGACGGAGGAAAGGAGGAAGCAGTTGGAGCAAAGAGACAGTAAAAACAGAGAAGTGAAGCAGCGGAGAAAGCGTAAAAAGGAAAGAAAGACGGTAAGAGTGAGGTTTATAAAGGAAGTCCAGTAGGCGGGAAACGGAACCGTCGCGGTGGATAAGTGGGGAGCACGCGCGGCTGATAGGATGTGCCGGCGGGAAACGGAACCGTCGTGACAGCTCATTGGGGGCACGCGCGGTTGAGAAGACGTTTGGAAGGATAAGGTAATGATGACTTTTGGGCAGTTACCAAAATACCCCGATTTCCCCAACTTCTCCAGCAAGCTAGAGAGTAAAAGACCACAGTACCCTGAGCGATAGAGGGGCACATGGGAAATGAAAAACAGGCGTGATTGCCAGCAGCGATAAAGGATCTAAGGCGATATAAGACACGAAAACAAGGGCGATTTAATAAAAGGTCTGGAGCCGAGAAACCAAAGCGATGAAGGAAAGCAGGGGCGACAAAGCGACATGGCGTAAGCAGGGCCAAGAAGCCCTCACCCAAGCGTAGCTCGGCTAAGGGCTTGGGGGCAATTGATGGGTCCTCTTGCGGCGATCACAAGACAAGCAGTCCGTGCTATGAGCAAGCCCTCAACCAAGCAAAGCTCGGCTAAGGGCTTGGGGGCAATTGATGGGCCCGGCTCGCCAGAATCCTGAGGGTCCAAACGGCAGCCCACGCAGCAGATAGCACTAAGGGGTTGGACCTAGGCGACAGTTCGGGCGGCTAAGCAAGCAAGCCCAAGAAGTGGAAGGAGGCCCAAAGCAACAGCCCAGCCCGGCAGCTTTTAGGGTTCCAAGACAAGGCGAACACGTGTCAACATCCTACGGAGGCTACAAATGAGTGGCCAGGATTCGACCTTGGCGACCAAGACAGGGGTACTATAAATACCCCCCATACACCCCATTAACCGGGGGATAACACTTTTACCCAGCGGACAAACGCTCCGCGGTACGTTACTCGTCTTACTTCCCATTCCTTAAACTGATCGTCTCCCTTTTCCTTGAACTGACTACCCGCACTACTACTTACGAGGTACATCACTCCCTGAAGACCAACAGGCTTGGGCTTCCACTATTGGGCCAGGCGACCAGGCTGGAACAATAACCAAATTTCTAAACTTCCAAATTATCCACAAAAAATGAATGTATGCAACACAATCCCTTGTAATTTTTCTTTCCTCTAACCAAATCTGAAAGTTAGTTGAATTTTTAAATAAATGGGAAAATGTAAACAATAACACATTATCAGTTTATCACTAGATAACTTGGTCTTGCTAATGCAACAAATGCTTTGCCACTACCATTCAACAACAAGCCAATCAGGTGCTACTTTCTTCATGACTGGTAATAATCGAACCAATGGCTATTGACTGTGAGCAACGTATATCTGAAAAGCAGTGAGAATTACAGTTTCCTTAGAAATGCTGACGGTGCAGGCTATTCTACGTCATCCCCGTGGGCCCATAAACGCGTGAAGTGTGACCTCTCCGTCGGGTTGCTCCCGTTTTGTTTTTGGTGCGGCCGTTTGGGGAAGCATACAATTACACGTGTCCATTGGCAGTCCAAGGGCGGTTCCGTACTAGAAAATAATTCGGTTCCAATCTACTAATACATTAAAGCAGATACCATTTTTTTTCAGTTGAGAAACAAAATTTTTTGATTCTTTTCTCACGAACAAGGATCGAACTCTCAACCTCATGATTAAGAGACAAAGTGAACAACCAACAATGCCACAGCTAATGATTGGAGTAGTTTACTATTTAATCAAAAAAAAGTTGCAGTGTTTTCAACGTAACAACAAGAAAGCATCTACTAATACATTAAAGCAGATACCATTTTTTTCAGTTGACACGTCAGTTTTTGAGGATTTTAGAGCTCCTCCTTCATTTTAGGAATGAGGGTATTTTGGATAAAAATCGGTTCTGACAAACAAAATTTTTTTATTCTTTTTTTTTTAAACTCATTTCTCACGAACAAGGATCAAACTCTCAACCTCGTGGTTAAGAGACAAAGTGAACAACCAACAATGCCACACCTAATGATTGAGTTGCAGTGTTTTCAACGTAACAACAAGAAAGCATCTACTAATACGTTAAAGCAGATACCATTTTTTTTAGTTGACACGCCAGCTTTTTGAGGATTTTAGAGCTCCTCCTTCATTCTAGGAATGAGGGTATTTTGGATAAAAATCGGTTCTGACAAACAAAATTTTCTGATTCTTTTCTCATGAACAAGGATCAAACTCTCAACCTCATGGTTAAGAGACAAAGTGAACAACCAACAATGCCACACCTAATGATTGAAGTAGTTTACTATTTAATCAAAGAAAAGTTGCAGTGTTTTCAACGTAACAACAAGAAAGCATAACTATAATGCTTTTGTTTATTATATCCCAACAATTGATAACAAATTTATAATTTTTTACCAACATATGAATTAAATGATTATATATTAAAAAGTAGAAAAAAGTATATATTAAAAAGTAGAAATAAAAAGTAAAAAAAATTCAACCACACTTCTAAGTAATCTAAATAAAAATTATTTTCCGGTAAACTATTAACACAAAAAATCGGCCAATGGGCCGCTGATAATCTAGTTTTTTTTAAGGCCAAAAACAAATTTGTAGCCAAACATTTTCGGTAAATGTCAAACATAGCCAAAATTATTCGTAATCCCAAAATTGGCAATGTTTTATTTTCCGTAACTTTTCCGTCCAAGTTAACGAAAATTTAACCCTCAAAATGATGTGTCAGCTGATGTGTCATTATTTTAATTAAAAATTATTAAAAAAACAAATAATACTAAAATTAAAAACCCTAATCTTCTTCCTCAGCCGCCTCATGTCATGGGCTTGTTCTTGGAGCCAGGTGGGCGGCGGTGGACCTCGATTGTGGCGCCGTCGCTGGTGGAGGAAGGTGGGGGGTCTCGTCTCTTGCCTCTCCGACTTCAATCCAAGGTTTAACAGGAAGACGACAAAGTTGAAATCGTGGTCGCCGACGAACTCCTAGGAGTCGCCGCTTGCTTCAGCACCACCGCCGGCAAAACACTCCTCTTCCTCTTCCCTTCTTCTTTAATCACCTCCCCTGAAACCCACTCCAATTTCTCCAGATTCGTATTCTCCCCCCTTTTCTTCCCTTTGAACAGCACGGACTCAACATTCTTGTATTCCAGCTTCCCTTCCGTCGCTTCAATCAGATCCCCAATTTTATTCCCCCTTCTCGGCATCTGCAACATCGCCGTACAATTACCGTTCCCTTGAATCCGAAAATAATTCCTCTCTCGACACTCACCAAACGCCATCGACACCGCTTGATCCACCATCTCCGAAGCTCCTTCCCCTGCGATCCGCACGAATCTCGTCGGCGTCGATCAGAACCCGTCGATTTCGAATCCTGACGACTCCTCGCCGTTTCCGAGAGACACGATTTTGGTCCTCTTGTCAACGGACCTCAGCTCCACGGGCCCACCGAAGGAAGGGCCTGCCGACGTGGCGAGGGTGGAGGGGCGGCGGTGGGTGGGTGGGTGGAAGAAGGAAGAATAAGAGAATTTTTATTTTTTTTTTCATTTTTGTTTTAGATTAATTTATTTATTGTTAAATAATGACATGGCATCTAGTTGACCGGTTAAGTGGATGCCACGTCAGCTCCGTTTGCACTGTCACTAACAGTGTTAAAATTTTAACGGATGTCAGCTAGATTTGTCGTAAAAATTAAAAATTTGGTGTAAACAGTGTGACACAAATAATTTTGGCTATGTTTGACATTCTGATAAAAACGGGTTTACCAAGGTCGTATTCCACGGGGTTCTCTCAATGGCCTCTACTCACATTCCTCGTAGACGGTCTATTCATTTGAAAGGAGTTTTGATTTGAAATAGATAATGAAAACTTAAAGGAAACTAAAAGGAAGAAAGAAAAATAAAGCGGTGCAAATCAAAGACAAAGGGGCTCTCTTGGTGGGTAGTTTCATCATGCTCAAGATGACTAATTGAACAAACAAGTCAATCAAGATCGAGTTTGCATTCGGATGACCATGCATTTCACTTTTATAGACTCGATGCACTCTCGTAGCACCTAATCCCTATCCCAATACCACTCAACTTAGGCTCTCGCTCTCAAGCTAAGTGAAAAAAGGATGCATTCTAAGTGTTTGATGAAATGCCAAGACACAAGACCCTCTCTTAAGACTCTATGACCACAAGGCTAGGCACAACACTCTCATATCAATGCCCTAACACTAAGAGATTCACCAAAAGGCCTTTTCAAACTCAATTGCATGAAAATCCACATGCACACCAAGTGTTCGATAAAATGCCCAAGAGAGAAATCAAGTGAAAATGGTTGAAATAAGATGATCTAATCTCTTAGAACACACTCACTTCAATCCCTAGACCTACATCTATGCAATCCAAGCACTCTCATGCATCAAATCACAATGAATGGACCAAATCAAGCAAACATGGCATAAAATGGCATTAAGAACAAGTCTAGGAATCATCCTCATACAACCAAGATCAATCATGGCAAGTTCTATACAATCATCTCTCTATCATAGCACAACTAATCTACCCATCCAAGATGAACCCTAGAAACTCAGCCACACATGGCCAAGGGAGTAAAGAGAGAAAAAGGAAGAATGGTCACCAAGAACACCATGGATGAATCCTTGAGATGATCTTCACTTCTCCACTTGTAAGCACTTCTCCCAAGGTTTGTTGGCTTCAATCCTAGCTCCAATGGCTTCAAATTGCTCCAAAAACGTGTTCTAGGGTTTGAGGGTTCGTGGAAATGTGTTTGGGGTTCAAGAGATATGAAAGAATTGCCCAAAATGGCCAAAAACAAGAGTATAAATAGTGCAGGGGGCAGTGCACGGCGTGCACCTATGCACGGCGTGCAGGGTGCACGGCGTGCAAGGCTGCACCGCGTGCACCTTGGAGCTGAATCCTCTTTCGGAGCCTCCTGGACAGCCCGTGCACCAAACCGTGCACGGTGCACGGCGTGCATCATGCACGGCGTGCACATCTGCACGGCGTGCACCCCTGCACTCTGCAGAAAGCTCGATCTTGTAATGCTCATATCTCCCTCGTCCGGACTCCAAATGACCTCCCGTTTGCTCCTATGCGCTCTTTGTCATCCGTACTTTGAAGCCATAACCTGAAAATGCACAGAGGCAACTCCGATAGACCACGAATTTGGCTCCAAAGTGGCAACCGGACAACAAAATGACACTTTGCACGAAACTTCAATAAAAGCATATAGGTCATGTCATTTCACGAATAAACACGGGCATTTCATAGGTCATTCATAAGCTTAAAATGCACTAATTAAAGTCACATCACATTCTTCGAAAAAGTTTGGCTACAAATTTGTTTTTGGCCTTTTTTTAATGCCTCGTCACTCTTCATTTGCATAATTGTGGCCACGTTTTCCTGCAAGGATTTCGCGGTGGAATTCGGCCAATTCCCGCGGAATTTCCTGATTCCTTGCTTTCCTCGCATGTTATAGCAGCTCAATTCCGGCGGATTTACGAGCTCAATTCCGGCTCATAATTCCGACCAAAATGCCAAGGAATTGTCAGATTCCGGCGGAATTAATTTTTGTTCCCATTCTGCCCACCTCTCTTCTCTCTCTGTTCGAACCAAACCTCTCTTCCCCAATAGCAACGATCGGCGAGACGGCAGCGGCAACGGCCGGGCTCGACGGTACCGGCGCCATCCCTCGTTCACCGACGGTGACCGGCTCGACGACAACAACGCCATCCCTTCTTCCTCGAATCGCAGGTCGTTGGTTGCTGTTTGGTTCGGTTTGGTCGCGGCGGAGTAGCTGACGGCGCTCGCCAGCGTCTTGATCGAGTGGCTAACGGCGGAGATGTGGTGGCCGACGACGTCAAGATTTGTGCGGCTGTGGTTCATCGGACGTTGGGTGGTGTTGGGGTACCGAAGGGGGTCGGTCGAACAGCAGGTCGGAGAGGAAAGGGGTCGTCGGACGGGAGGGGAAGGCCGGTGCGAGCTTGCCGGCCGGAGTTGGCAGCGGAGATGTGAGTTGGCGGCGGGTTGCAGAGGTGTGGTGTTGGCGGCGCAAATGAGGGATTAGGGTTAGGATTATTTTTTCCATAATGGTAGGGACATTTTAGTAATTTAAATGGGCTTACCTTTCAATTCCAATGTACTAATTTTGCAGGAAAACAAGGAATTGAGATTCGGATTTGTGTAGATTCCAATTCCGCCGAATTTGCATAATTGCGGCGGAATGTGACTATTAAGCAGGAAAACGTGGCCTGCATTTCAATACGAGTTTTTCTATTTTTCATTTCTCTATATATATACCTCTTATCATTATTTTCTATATATATTAAAATAATAAAACAAAAATTAATAAGTTGACACTATAGCAAGAACAAAAATAAGACTTGGATTTGACTGGAAAAGAAAATCCAAAAAAGATCGAATTATTATTTTTAAAAAAGTAAATAAATAAAAATGAAGGAAGAAACGTTAAAAAGGCAAGAAGAAGAGGCAGATGAATTGAAATACAACTTCCATTCCAGTAGTCCTGCAATCGGCCCCTCATTTTTGACTTTCCAGTAAACCCCAAAGGAAACAAAAAAAAGCCATCAGAAAACAGAGGAGCCAGCACGGTGCAGATTGCAGAACACAAAAGTCTTTCCATCTTTCTCCCTTATCCGTTGATCATCGGCCACCGGCTAATTAATCAGCTACCCCCGGCCGGACGTCCGTTCGGAATTTAAACGGTACAGTCTCCATTAGCGCATCATTAATTAAGCTTCCGGTGGATTTTATTTTGTGCCATATAAGGAAAAATGATTTCATTAGAGCTGTCTGTCTGTCACTGATTTTGTGATCCAGAAATGAGGAAGGTGCTGTGCTTGATGTTACAGTTAACGTTCACAGTTGTGGTTGCCTAATTCTTTGATTTTTTTTTTTAATTAAAACCTAATTCTTGTTTCCTTTTCGGTTACAGTCCTATTTTCTCGTCTTTGCTTCAAAGTGAGAGAGAGAGAGCGATTCTCCCATACTTATTAGTTTGTTCAACGGCTCTTAATTCTGCAGAAGCTATCTCAGATGTGCAGCGGATCAAAGAGGAAATCAAATCCTGCTGCCGGATTCGATATGGACGCCGATAAGAACCATGGTGGTTTGCCCTGCCGTGACTTCTCTCCTTTGCTCGAATTCTCTGCCTCTGACGACCTCCACAGCTTCAGGAGATCCGTGGAAGAGGAAGGTCTCGATGTTAACGAGCCGGGACTATGGTACGGCCGGCGAATCGGGTCAAACAAAATGGGGCTGGAGGTCAGAACTCCGTTAATGATCGCCGCCCTGTACGGAAGCAAAGCTGTATTGACCTATATCCTCGAAACTCTTCGATTCGATGACGTCAATAAGCCCTGCGGTTCCGACGGTGCCACCGCTCTCCACTGCGCCGTCGCCGTCGGAAACACTGATGTCGTCAAGCTCTTGCTCCAGGCCTCAGCTGATCCTAATTCCTTGGATGTAAATGGAAACCGCCCCGCTGATTTAATTCTCCGGAGAGGAAATTCACTGGAACGGCTGTTGAAGGGCGGGGACGGCGGCGGCGAAGGTGGAGGAGAAGAAATCGGTTCGTTGCCGGACGAAATTGATGTGTCGACGCCGAAGAAAGAGTACCCGATCGACCTCACGCTCCCCGACATCAAGAACGGGATCTACGGGACCGACGAATTCAGGATGTACACGTTCAAGGTGAAGCCGTGCTCGAGGGCGTATTCACACGATTGGACGGAGTGTCCGTTCGTTCATCCCGGCGAGAACGCGCGGCGGAGGGACCCGAGGAAGTATCTCTACACCTGCGTCCCTTGCCCGGAGTTTCGGAAGGGATCCTGCCGGCAGGGAGACTCTTGTGAGTATGCTCACGGGATCTTCGAGTGCTGGCTTCATCCTGCTCAGTACAGAACACGGTTGTGCAAAGACGAGACGAATTGCACGCGACGTGTTTGTTTTTTTGCCCACAAGACGGAGGAGCTTCGTCCGTTGTATGCCTCCACCGGCTCAGCGGTTCCTTCTCCGAGATCGTCCGCGTCCTATTCAGGTAATGGTTTTGATATTAGCTCGTTGACTCCTCCGTTGACCCCCTGGTGGTTCTCCGTCGGCGGTGAGTCTCGGGGGATGGCCGACTAGCGTGATTCCTCCTCCGCCGTTGCAGCTTCCTGGCAGCAGGTTGAAGTCTAGCCTGAGCGCTAGGGATATTGATGTTGATATGGAATTGATGGGGATGGAAGCTCATCGCCGGAGGAGGCAGTTGATGGATGAATTTGCCGGCCTGAATTCGCCATCCGGTTGGACCGGTGATCAAACCGGAAAGTTCAACAAGATGGGAGGAGTGAATCCGACGAGGCTCGATGACTTGTACGGAGCTGTAGATCCCCTGCTTTTGTCCCAATTACAAGATATGAATCTCAAGGTCCGTTCCAGTTACCCAGCCGCGGTTTTCCCGTCGTCTCCGGTGAGGTCATCCGGGATGGAGCAGATCGGGTTCAACTCCCTAGCTGCCGCTTTTGCAAAGCGGAGTCAGAGCTTCGTCGGACGAAGCTCGGTGAACCATCACACGGGGTTTCCTTCCTCGCCGGGGAAACTTTCCGATTGGGGTCGCCGGACGGGAAATTGGATTGGAAGATTCAAGGAGAAGAGCTGAGCAAGTTCAGGAAGTCAGCCTCTTTTGGGTATCGCAGCAGTGAGGCAGTGAATGAGGGTTCGGGTATGAGAGCCGGGCAAATGGGTGTGGGTGGTCCGAACCCGGAACAAGGACATCCGGATCTTGGTGGCCCGGAAATGCTGCCTGCTTGGATGGAGCAACTGTACAGCGAGTCAGAGCAAATGGTGGCTTCTTAACCGGTTAAACCCCATGGTTTGGGTCGGGTTGGTTTCTCATCCAACAATTTCTTAAACTATAATTAAAGAGCGGATTTACTTAATTAATTGTAGATGGTTACAAGGGAAATAGTGGGGGGGGGGGATGAGGTGGCAGGGACGGAATTCAGGTTTCTGTTCGCCGCTGGAGGTAGAGAAAGAAAAGGGGTTGTTTGGTAGCTCATAATATTTGCATTGTTTAATTAGCCTTTGGGGTGGGCCAGGGTTATATTTATTGATTTATTATTGTAATTTTCATCTTCTTATTAGCTAATCTCATTTGTATACATCATACACAAAGGTGTTATATCAATTACTATCAGCCTTTCAATAATACTCTTTAATTATTTCACTTGTGATGCATGTATTAATGTTATGATAAGTTGGCTTATTATCTATTGTGGTCACTAACGTATTGGGTTTGTCACAGAGTGGTCATCAACGTTTCACGTGGTCATTAGCCTATTGGGTTTGTTCAGTTATGGTCATTCCGTTAAGTCTCCATCCATTTTTTTTCCGTTAAGTGATGATATCAACAATCCAACTCAGCTAAATTTTCCACGTCACCTATTGCCACATCACTCAACCCACCTTAGACTCAACCCAATCTAACCCACCCAATTTAAACTGACCCAACCGAAAACTCAAAATCTCATACTAACCTAACCTTTCTTCTTCCCCATCTTCTCCCCACTTCCATTTTCCTTCACCAAATCTTGGATCTCCCTTCATCAACTCTCTTTTCAATAATCCCCCAAGATGAAACTCTCTTCTTCTTCTTTCTTTCTTTCTTCTTCTTCTCCCAAGAAGAACCACCATGAAAAAGAGGTGAAAACACTCACATTCTCCCCCAATACAGACCTCCTTCTAACCCAGTTTCAGATTCCAGTCTCCTCTGTTTTTTATTCTCTACCCAGATTCAAAGATGTTCTACGTGGGCAAAGCAACCAATATCTTCATCTTCGTCGTCACAACGGCCGTTGTTGCTGGCCTCATTTCGGGTTTCGTCGGCCTCCGCCACCACAAATCCAGCAGCCGAAAATGCTATTCGCCTCCACATCCTGGACTGTTGTGGCTGGAGAGCAGAAAATGTGGAGCCAAATGGAAGGAGGAGACGGAATGAAGGACCACGCAGAGGAGGTCAGAGAAACTGTTGAAGGCTTCCGGCGGTGGGAAGGAAGTAGATTGACGCGGTGGTCGGCGAGAGGATATTGAGTCATGGTTTCTGCAAGAAAGAAAAATTGAAGGGATTGACTATTGAGTCTTAATTAGTTGAAGGAGTTTCATCTTGGGGATTATTGAAAAGGAGAGTTGATGAAGGAGATCTGATCAAGGAAAATGGAAATGGGGAGAATAGGGGAAGAAGAAAGGTTAGGTTAGAATGAGATTTTGAGTTTTTGATTGGGTTAGTTTAGATTGGGTTGGTGGGTTAGATTGGGTTGAGTTTAAGTGAGTTGAGTGATGTGGCAATAGGTGATGTGGAAAAATCAGCTGAGTTGGATTGTTGATATCATCACTTAACAGAAAAAATGGATGGAGACTTAACGGAATGACCATAACTGAACAAACCTAATAGGTTAATGACCACGTGAAACGTTGATGGCCACTCTGTTACAAACCCAATACATTAGTGACCACGATAGATAATAAGCCCAAGTTTTAACAAACAAATTGTTGGGTTATCCACCACGAAAAGTGGAGAGCACGGAGAACCATATAAGTGTGAGGGAAAATTTCATCTCATGACCTAAATTTTTAGGTGAGAATGCCCAGTAGTACCCAACAGTGATATCAGAGTCCGGTTGACAACAATTTATCATGTGATCCAAATCAAAGTAGGTAGAAGATAATGCCTACCGAGGGACTAAGAGAATTCTGATCACAACCAGAAGATGTAAAAAAGACAGGGTTCACTATATAAATGTGAGAGGGAAACTTCACAGTAATACCCTACCGGGGGACGGAGGGGTTCAAATAGCACTAACACAAACAAACAAAAGCATATATCCGATTGGCTGTGACGTTTGAAATGTAATGGTTGGCAAGGTGCAATGTGTCATATTCTTCAATCATGTCGATCGATTATGCTACCCATATAATGGAGTCTTTGTGTTGATATGATGGAAAAAAGGAAGGCTATTCGGATTTCATTTCCATTGGATCATCTTATACTTAGTGCGCACCACCTTTGTCCAAAAGGGTGTGAAGAAGTAGTTCATGGAATCCATGAAACTTGAAAGCTATTTGTACAACTTCCACTCAGAAGAGATAAAGGGGTGGGTAAAGCATATTGTAGGTGTAGTGGTGAAAGGTGAATCTATAAGTGTTTTTCATTTCTATGATATTGTTATATTTGGATCGTACACGCTGGGATTAAATAATTCGAGTCTATATGATAAGTTTGGAATTAAAGGCAAGCCACATTTGTGAAGTGAAAACAAACGCGATACTGATTCGAGGTTAGCTCTACACAAAACACAAACCCCTCAAACGAAAGTTATCAGTTCTCAGTAGAGTTTGAAGTTAGCACATTTCGATATGTCTTGTGCAACAAAATGGGGTTATCGGAATTTGAAACAAAGACCTCTCGATCATATGCCATGATAGAGAATGAAGAACAACAAAAACGAGAAGATGAACACAAGATATTGCGTGCTTCCATAACTATGTGTTAAGTACATTCACTTACCAACAACAAAGCTACTCTTATTCCGTTTGAAGGCATGCCGCACGCAAACCCTAGTTGATTACAATGAGCAACGAGAGTACCCTTATCCATCAAAGGACCTCGAGATGCTAATCCAAAAAACAAACGATACGAAAATTCGTAAAAACTCATGTACAACCTATCTCTCTTAATCACATCCAAAACGTAATGACCAACTAGTAAATGTCCATTAACCACACTACAAATACAAGCCCTAAGACCCGTCAACAATTACACTAATGATTATGATTATCTTGTTAAGTTGGTCATAACTTACCTCTCAATGTTCACTATATATCTTTTTCCGAAACATCATTTATACGACAGATAATTTGTTTAAAATTTTTCTGAACAAAAGTTTGATATAAACGAAACAAAAAAGAAAACACATTTTGGACGATAAATTCATCTACTTAGTTATAATCAATTTTGAACCAATTCATGGATTCATTATGAATATTTTCCCGACCCGATCAGTACCCATATAACCCATTAAAGAAACCAAAAGTTGGCAACACAACTCTTATAACTTTCTTTGTTGCAAGCAATTAAACAAAGGGGATGACATGAAACCTTGTAAAGCAAAGTGTAGAGAGGACAACTGCCGGCTTCCTTCCCAACACACATTCTTAATCTTCATTTTACTTTACTTTAATTTAATTCGCAGTATCACTACTACTACTACCAAACATAATGACATTCTTTCCTTGTTTAGGTGAGAGTGGAAACAGTCAAATGTGACGATCATTGTTTAATTAATTAATTAAGAGGAGGAAGAAACAAAGATAGGCTAGGTTAATGAAAATGACCTTCATTTATTTATTTATTTGTATTAGGCCGAGTTTTTCAAAGCTTAAGTCATCGTTATTAGTTGATCGTAGCCGCCCACAAATAAGGGGGAAAAGGAGGCTTCTTGTCATCAACAAAACTATTGGTTGTAATACTGATCATTCGTCAACCTACATATTATTAACTTATTTCAATGGTAATTTATTAATTATTTCGTTAACCTTTCATCCAATTTTTTTGTTAATTTGGAATTCGGGTTAGGTTCGGTTTTGGGGGAGTTTTAGTTGGTTGATTTAGATTGGGTTAGGTTGGGGTGGATTGGTTATTGGGGTTGAGTCTAGGGTGAATTAGGTGACATGTATGAGGTGACGTGAAAAAAAAATTGATGAGCTGGATTGATGATATTAGTACTTAATGGAGATTTTGGACGAAGAGTTGAAGGAATGACCATATTGTTATAACTACAATAAGTTTGTAACAACTAGGTCACATTTTAAAGATTAATGACTACTTTGTTATCATCTCTATAAGTTAATGACCAAAATGGATATTAAGCAGGTAGAAATAAGAATAATGGCTGAAAATTTTATATTTGCAGTCGGTTAAATTTTGAGAAGTTTACGATTTTTTTGTCTAAGATAGCTCACGAGGGAAAATTAGAGATAACCATACATTAATGATAGGGTGCCAACGCAAGTGTGAGGTTTACTAATCTCCGATTTTGGAGGCAACCTAGGGTGTGTCGAGCCACATAATGGGCCGCACAAATTGCTTGTGGGCTAAGGCAATGATAGAGGAAGGATGCCAAGAACCAACATATATATGTGAGCAATGATTGTGTCACCGTCATTATGATAGAAAGACATGGCGTGTACCAAGTTCACATCCTGGGTAGCATCTCCATCTACATCCACACTCCGCCATCCAAATTTTAAAACAACTCAGAGAACTTTCACCAACTTCTAGGTTGACCTCATTGACTGAGACCCCCAAATCTCCCAATGCCTTGCATAACTCCGCCACCCAGGCACCGCGTCCCATCCTACCTCAAAGATCTTGTCCACCGCCACATGTCCCCACTATGGTGATACACTGTGATGGGTCGTTTGTCAATGATTCCTAGAAGGCAGCCTACGGTGTTGTGCTCTATAACACCCTAGACAGGTGACAGATGGCAGGGAAAGTACCATCTTCTGCTCCTCCCCCATTGTCGATGAGGCTCGTGCGCTCCCAGAAGTTGCTAAGTACCCTTCCCAATCTCCCTTACTAGACACCCATCTTCTGAGATTGTAAGAGTTTGGTTAACGTAATTGATGGGCCCAAGCTTCGGTTTATGGCAATGCTTCAAATTCATTGGGGGTATTGCCAGCTTCATGCACAACTCACTTGGTAGTATTATTCGTTACTTAGCTAGAACACAAAGGTGAATTGGGTTGTCCGCATGGCCCATCTGGACTCCCTGTCTTGGTATTGGGTTCATACTAACATGGTTTCGAATTTTCTAGACAATTTTTCAATACAATGTACCGTCTATATGTCCAAAATTAGACAAATGAGACACGTGAGTAGCGCCACGCTGGCTGAGCAGCGCCATGCCCCCAAAAAACATCACGCCACCCAAGTAGCGCAGCGCTCCCCATACTCATTTTTTCATTTTCTATGAAAAGAGTATGAAAAATGAAAAAAAGAGTATGGGCAGCGCAACGCTCTCCCTGGGTGGTGTGGCGTTGCCCAACCTGTGTGACGCTATTCACGTGCTACATTTGTCTAATTTTGGACATAATTTTGGACATAATTTGATAATATACCAAAGACGGTACACTGTACCGAAAAGTTGTCTAGAAAATTTCAAAACTCACACTAACATGGGCCTTGTACTTCTTGCTTCGACATTAATGAGATGAGCTTTAACTGTAAAAAAAAATTTAAAAATACTCAGAGAATGTACCCCTGGGAGATTTTAAGGTGAGAAATCACAAGAATTTCTTATTTAAGAAATTGAATCTGAACCGTTGGATTTGTATCTTTAATCAAATGGTACTAAATGTACCAAAGGGTATATTAGTAAATGTACCATAATGAAAAATAACCACCCACCTTCCCACTTCTCACGTTTCTTGTGATAGTACCATTCATCACGTAGTTGTACCATTCGTTCGTTATATTGTACTTCTGTATATTATGCGATGGTACCATTCATTGTGAAATTGTACCATTCATGTATTTTTATGGATGGTACAATTTAACATCGAATGGTACAATTACATTATACATTGGGATTCTACCATTCATGTTCGTCATGCGTTGATAAGGATTGTGTTATTATTTTGATTATCGAAAATTGTAGTATTTGCATATTCTAAGTATATAATCACAATATTATTGTGTGTGGTACCATTCGTTGTTAAACTATACCATTCATAAAATAAATTAATGGTACAATTTAACAACGAATGGTACTATAATCATTTCTTATATAATAAATTTTATCAATTTCTCACCATACATAATCCGTGTACCCTTAGCTGGTCGGCTACTAAGTTGAGTGTTAATGATGATGCTTTTATTCGGTAAGGACTCCCGCCTCTCGAGGATTTGAGACTTAGCCCCATAATCACTCAAGATATGAACCAGATTCTCCTATCGTCGGTTACCCCGTAGAAATTCGAAATGCCACATTTTCCATCGAATCCACTCAATCTCCAGGACCAGATGGCTTCACGGGATTTTTTTCCAACGCTATTGGGATTTGGTGAGCAGTGGGGTCATTGATGTCGTTCAGGATTTTTTAAGATGGGAAAATGTTGCGTACCCTCAATCACACATGGCTAACATTGATTCCTAAAGTTTCAAACGCGAACACGATGCGTGAATATCGCCCCATTGGACTATGTACGGTTCCTTATAAGATCATTTCCAAAATTCTATCCTCCAGATTAGGAGGTATTCTACCTCAGATAATCCATCCATCTCAGAATGGTTTTATTAAAAGCCGATCCATCACGGACAACATCCTTCTTGCTCATGAACTTACTCATTTTCTTAAAACCCATACTGGGGACCAACATCTAATGGCTCTCAAGATTGACATGGAGAAAGCTTATGATAGAGTGGAATGAAGTTATCTTTTCGCTGTTATGCGTGGTTTGGGGTTTGCAGAGTCTTGGGTGTCTTTAATCCAGGAATGCCTCTCGTCCGGTACCATAGATGTCTTAATCAATGGGAACCCAAAAGGATTTTTTTCCCCTTCTAGAGGACTCCGGCAAGGGGATCCGTTATCGCCTCTTTTATTTGCCATCTGCTCGGAGGGGTTGTCTCGTCTCCTCATGACGGCTACGAATACCAGTGCTTTGTTTGGCATTCGTATTAATCAGCGTTGTCCATCAATATCTCACCTAATGTTCGCGGGCGATACTATCTTGTTTCTTCGAGTCACTGACAACTACATACGCACGCTTCTAACCCTCTTCGACCAATACAGGGGTATGAGCAGACAAAGAGTGAATCTAGCAAAGTCTGCCGTCATGTTCAGTCATAACACTCCCACACAAATCCAACAACGGTACAGAATCTCTTTGGGAGTTCGGTTCCTTGACCGCTCGGAAAAATACCTTGGATTACCTTGTATCATCCTCCGACCTAAGGAAGAAACGTTTCGGTTCATAGAGGATCAAATATCTTTACGCCTCTGCATCTGGAAACGGGAGTGTCTATCACCTGTAGGGGTGCACACACTTCTGCAGTCAGTCATTGCCGGAATGCCTGTATATGCAATGTCTTGTTTTAACTTGACGGACAAGATGTGTGAATCTTTGAATTCTCTAATGGCCAAATTTTGGTGGGGGCAGATCTCAGATGACAGGCGCCTTCATTGGCTCTCTTGGGCGAGATTAAGTCTCCCTAAGGAATCAGGTGGTCTTGGTTTTCGAGATTTTGCCACATTTAACCGGGCACTGCTTGCTAAGCAATGTTGGCGTATTATTACGCAGCCGAATCTTCTAATTTCACGAGTTTTAAAAAGTGTTTACTTTCCAAACACGACCCTACTGCAGAGTAATGGTCGGGGTCGCCCGTCGTGGGGATGGCAGAGTTTGATGGTGGGTCGTGATTTCCTGCTCCCAGGTTTGCGGTGGCAGATTGGGTCTGGGTTACAAGTGGACGCTCTCCAAGACCAGTGGCTGTCGGGCGAACTTCCATTACGACCTCGTCTCCGCAGAAGTGAGGTGTATCTGGGTCCCCCCACGGTTGCTGGTCTAATCTTCCAGGGGCGATGGAATGTTCCGCTTCTCCGATATTGGTTCTCTGATGACTCGGTCAGATTGATTCAATCTATCCCGTTACCCTGGCATACGCAAGCCGATCGACGCGTTTGGCACCACTCTCCGTCTGGGGTCTATACGGTATCTTCTGGATACGAAGTTGGGATGAGATCTAGACCGATTTGTTCTCTGCAAATCTGACTCCGATGGATGCTCCAACTTGGATTTCTATTTGGTCAATGAAAATCCAGCCGAAACTACGCTTCTTCTTGTGGAAAATCCTACATCGCATTCTGCCAACTCTACATGGAATTAAAATTCGTACTGAAAAAGAAGCCATTGATCCTTTATGTCTGGTTTGTCATGGTGCCCCAGAGACGGTGGAACATTTGCTTTTTCATTGTCCGATTACTCAACGTTTTCTCCGCATGTGTGCCCAAGCTTCGGTTTATGGCAATGCTTCAGATTCATTGGGGGTATTGCCAACTTCATGCACAACTCGCTTGGTAGTATTATTCGTTACTTAGCTAGAACACAAAGGTGAATTGGGTTGTCCGCATGGCCCGTCTGGACTCCCTGTCTTGGTATTGGGTTCATACTAACATGGTTTGGAATTTTCTAGACAATTTTTCAATACAATGTACCGTCTCTATGTCCAAAATTAGACAAATGAGACACGTGAGTAGCGCCACGCTGGCTGGGCAGCGCCATGCCCCCCAAAAAACATCACGCCACCCAAGTAGCGCAGCGCTCCCCATACTCATTTTTTCATTTTCTATGAAAAGAGTATGAAAAATGAAAAAAAGAGTATGGGCACACTACAAAAAAAAAACGGCATTTAACGTCGGTTGAAACGTAGCAATTTAGCGTCGGTCGGTCAACGACCGACGCTAATAAGATGACTTCGCGTTTTAGCGTCGGCTGATAGTCGACCGACGCTAAAATGAGCGCGTCAACCGACGCTATAAGCCGATCATGGTTCAATTTTTTTGGTTGACCGGATGGTTTGCTCAGCGTCGGTCAGAATAAGCAATTTAGCGTCGGTCACGACCGACGCTAAAACGCGTGTAATTTAGCGTCGGCTGAAGCGTGTTTTAGCGTCGGTCATCGACCGACGCTAAATCGCGTGCATATAAAAACCCTCCCAGACGGCAGAAATCATTGTGCAGCTCCTCCCCAAAGTTTAAAGTTCTCTCAACTCCCAAATCCTCTGAAAATCCTCTGAAATTGCCAGCATTCGAGCTAGGAGCTGCTGTGACGCTGTTCTCATCACCGTGCTTCCTTGACATTTCCTCCTGTGTTTCGGTGTAAGTTATTTAATTTTTAGATTGTAATTTAAATGTTGTTTATTTTGTAGAGAAATATAATTGTATATGTTCTGATTATTAGGATTGTAGAGAATTAGAATTGTATACTTTGTGATTATTAAAATTGTAGTGAATTGAAATTGTTGTGACTCCTAGAATAGTATTGAATTGTGGATTGTAATTTAAATTTCGTTTAGTTTCTAGATTGTATGTGTCATTAGCATTGTTGTGGATTGAAATAGTTATTATGATTAGTTCTAATTGTACATGTTGTGTGGTTATTTTCTCAGTGCCCGTATCGAGTAGTGCTTTTCTCGTGGTTCTGTCTTCTGCCTTTTTGTCACTCACCCCGGTGTAAGATATGCATTTGTTGTCTTTTTTTTGTACACGTAAATTAATTGATTGTAATATGCATGTCTCATAAAAATGATTAAACTTGTATAGTAATATGTATGTCGTCAAAATTAATCTAATTCCTAGTAATATGTATGTTTTCACTATGAGCAGTTATAATTTGTTTTCATGGTTTAATGCGAGTAAAAGTATATGATTACTGTGTTATGTGTTTTCTGTATGAATTATGCGGTAGTTATAATTTATATTGAAAATGAGATTAATTAGTAGAATTGTTTGTTATTTTTAATTATTTGTTAGAATATGATTAATATTAGAATTGGTTGGTTGAGTTATGGTTTGTTTTTAAGTTAACTAAACTCAGTAACATATTGCTAGCTACTTCATGGTAATTTCGTACAAACACTAGTTACTAGTATATTATTTGCTACAACATGATTCTAAATTAATCTTAAAACATCTTAACATTTTACCTTAGTTAACTTATATATAGATTATGATCTCCAGTACTGAGAATCTATTCCCTACACTAAATCAGGTATCTCCTAATGGATAAATCTTGGATTAACACCCCAAGATTATCACCGGAGTACATGATTGGCTTAGAAAGCTTTCTGAATTTTGCTTTCTCCAACAACAACGACGGAGAGCAAATAGTCTGTCCATGTCCAAAATGTGGATTCAAGAAGTGGTTGTGTAGAGATGATGTGTATGAGCATTTACTCCGCAAGCCATTTCCGCCAGGATATACTGTTTGGGATCGACATGGAGAGCGACATGGAGAGCGTCTGTATGGATCTTCTTCTAGGACTGCACGTACAATAGTGCATGGAAGTGATCATAATAGATCACTTCGTTCAATGGTTAATGATGCTTTTGGTGTCGTTACTGAGGAGGTCCGCGAGACTAATACTGAAGTACTTGTTAATGAAGATGTTAATGAGGAAGGTCAATTGAATGAAGAAATTCCTATGAGCGAAGATAATGACACTAGCATCCCTGAGCCAATACAAGAGCCGGTTGATGATGACAATGTAAATTTGAGGGATTTACTAAAAGATGGAGAAACAGTACTATACGAAGGATGTAAGAAGTTCTCCAAATTATCTTTCATTCTGAGACTTTATCATATCAAGGGGATGCATAACATCAGCGATAAAGCAATATCAATGATCATTGAGCTGCTGCATGAAGCTTTCGAGTTTGCCAACATACCGCCAACAGGATATAGTGCAAAGAAAATGATCAAACGACTTGGGCTGGGATACACGAAAATTCATGCATGTGTGAACGATTGTATGTTGTATGGGGTAATGACATAGATGGGATGAGTTGCAGGATTTGCAAGCAGCCTAGATACAAGGATGGTGGTGTTGATGATGACGTAGTTGATGGAAGCAAAGAGAAGAAACTTAAGGCATTGAAAATATATCGATACTTTCCAATAATTCCAAGGATGCAAAGATTGTTCATGTGCCCTAGAACAGCTGAGAGTATGGTGTGGCATTCTACAGAAAGAACTACCGATGGAATGTCGCGGCATCCACGAGATGGTCAAGCGTGGGTTGACTTTGACACTAGGTATCCTGAGTTTGCTTCAGATCCGAGAAATGTTAGGCTCGGCCTTGCTACTGACGGCTTTAATCCTTTTGGGAATATGAGCCTTAGTCACAGCACATGGCCAATTGTACTAATGCCATACAACACGCCTCCGTGGGAATGCATGAAGTCAACAGGTATGATATTGTCTGGTATCATTCCTGGAAAGAAAGCTCCTGGAAATGATATCGATGTCTACCTACAACCTTTACTTGATGAGCTGAAAATGTTATGGGAAGGTGTAGAAGCATATGATTCAGTGAAGAAAGAATCATTCACGTTGAGGGCAGCATTAATGTGGACAATTAGTGACTTCCCTGGATTGAGTTTATTATCAGGGTGGAACACTTATACAGGACAGGCATGCCCCACTTGTAATCTAGACCAGGAGCCCTTGCGTTTGGCGGGGAGTGGAAAGAATTGTTTCATAGGAAGTCGACGATTCTTACCTGCGGAACATCCTTGGAGATTACAAAAATCCAAATTCAATGGTGATGTTGATTTAAGAGAGGCAACCAAACTCTTATCTGGCTCTGAAATTTTAGCGCTTGAGCCATCTGGAGGAGGAGGTTCAGCGGCTCAGTCAGTTGGTGGGTTCATCTTCTAAGGGAAAAGGGAGTATGCCCCCCTCAGACATGGACTCGTACGATGACGAGGAGGATGATGAGTAGATAGCATGTGTTTTTAGATGTTTTAGGAGGATGTTTAAGGTGCATGTGTTAGAACAATGTTTTAGGACGATGTTTTCGACATTTATATACAGTATGTTTAGTGATTGGCAAAGTGAATTGTGAAAATGGGATTGTGAAAATGGAATTGCTGTATGCAGGGTAATTTATGCAGGTATTGGCACTAGAAGAGTATGAGAAAACGAAAAAAGCAAGCAGAATTCTGCCCACTGGGACCTATAATTGCGTCGGTTGGACCTGTAATAGCGTTGGTCACAACCGACGACTAACTTGTAATACAGGTCAACGCGTGGTTGACCGGACACACGCGGTTTAGCGTCGGTTGTCCAATTTAGCGTCGGTCACACGTATCGACCGACGCTATGTTCTGACCACTGACCCGGTTGGTGGTTCGACCGAAACAAAATAGCGTCGGTTGGAGCGCGTTTTAGCGTCGGTCGACCAAATGACCGACGCTAAAATTTAGCGTCACCGAATCTGGCGTCGTTTTATCCGACCGACGCTATTTATTTTGGCGTCGGTCATGACCGACGCTAAAACGCGTGTATGACCGACGCCAAATACCTGTTTTTTTGTAGTGGCAGCGCAACGCTCTCCCTGGGTGGTGTGGCGCTGCCCAACCTGTGTGACGCTATTCACGTGCTACATTTGTCTAATTTTGGACATAATTTGATAATATACCAAAGACGGTACACTGTACCGAAAAGTTGTCTAGAAAATTTCAAAACTCACACTAACATGGGCCTTGTACTTCTTGCTTCGACATTAATGAGTTGAGCTTTAACTGTAAAAAAAAAGTAAAAATACTCAGAGAATGTACCCCTGGGAGATTTTAAGGTGAGAAATCACAAGAATTTCTTATTTAAGAAATTGAATCTGAACCGTTGGATTTGTATCTTTAATCAAATGGTACTAAATGTACCAAAGGGTATATTAGTAAATGTACCATAATGAAAAATAACCACCCACCTTCCCACTTCTCACGTTTCTTGTGATAGTACCATTCATCACGTAGTTGTACCATTCGTTCGTATATTGTACTTCTGTATATTATGCGATGGTACCATTCATTGTGAAATTGTACCATTCATGTATTTTTATGGATGGTACAATTTAACATCGAATGGTACAATTACATTATACATTGGGATTCTACCATTCATGTTCGTCATGCATTGATAAGGATTGTGTTATTATTTTGATTATCGAAAATTGTAGTATTTGCATATTCTAAGTGTATAATCACAATATTATTGTGTGTGGTACCATTCGTTGTTAAACTATACCATTCATAAAATAAATTAATGGTACAATTTAACAACGAATGGTACTATAATCATTTCTTATATAATAAATTTTATCAATTTCTCACCATACATAATCCGTGTACCCTTAGCTGGTCGGCTACTAAGTTGAGTGTTAATGATGATGCTTTTATTCGGTAAGGACTCCCGCCTCTCGAGGATTTGAGACTTAGCCCCATAATCACTCAAGATATGAACCAGATTCTCCTATCGCCGGTTACCCCGGTAGAAATTCGAAATGCCACATTTTCCATCGAATCCACTCAATCTCCAGGACCAGATGGCTTCACGGGATTTTTTTCCAACGCTATTGGGATTTGGTGAGCAGTGGGGTCATTGATGTCGTTCAGGATTTTTTTAAGATGGAAAATGTTGCGTACCCTCAATCACACATGGCTAACATTGATTCCTAAAGTTTCAAACGCGAACACGATGCGTGAATATCGCCCCATTGGACTATGTATGGTTCCTTATAAGATCATTTCCAAAATTCTATCCTCCAGATTAGGAGGTATTCTACCTCAGATAATCCATCCATCTCAGAATGGTTTTATTAAAAGCCGATCCATCACGGACAACATCCTTCTTGCTCATGAACTTACTCATTTTCTTAAAACCCATACTGGGGACCAACATCTAATGGCTCTCAAGATTGACATGGAGAAAGCTTATGATAGAGTGGAATGGAGTTATCTTTTCGCTGTTATGCGTGGTTTGGGGTTTGCAGAGTCTTGGGTGTCTTTAATCCAGGAATGCCTCTCGTCCGCTACCATAGATGTCTTAATCAATGGGAACCCAAAAGGATTTTTTTCCCCTTCTAGAGGACTCCGGCAAGGGGATCCGTTATCGCCTTTTATTTGCCATCTGCTCGGAGGGGCTGTCTCGTCTCCTCATGACGGCTACGAATACCAGTGCTTTGTTTGGCATTCGTATTAATCAGCGTTGTCCATCAATATCTCACCTAATGTTCGCGGACGATACTATCTTGTTTCTTCGAGTCACTGACAACTACATACGCACGCTTCTAACCCTCTTCGACCAATACAGGGGTATGAACGGACAAAGAGTGAATCTAGCAAAGTCTGTCGTCATGTTCATCATAACACTCCCACACAAATCCAACAACGGTACAGAATCTCTTTGGGAATTCGGTTCCTTGACCGCTCGGAAAAATACCTTGGATTACCTTGTATCATCCTTTGATCTAAGGAAGAAACGTTTCGGTTCATAGAGGATCAAATATCTTTACGCCTCTGCATCTGGAAACGGGAGTGTCTATCACCTGTAGGGTGCACACACTTCTGCAGTCAGTCATTGCCGGAATGCCTGTATATGCAATGTCTTGTTTTAACTTGACGGACAAGATATGTGAATCTTTGAATTCTCTGATGGCCAAATTTTGGTGGGGGCAGATCTCAGATGACAGGCGCCTTCATTGGCTCTCTTGGGCGAGATTAAGTCTCCCTAAGGAATCAGGTGGTCTTGGTTTTCGAGATTTTGCCACATTTAACCGGGCACTGCTTGCTAAGCAATGTTGGCGTATTATTACGCAGCCGAATCTTCTAATTTCACGAGTTTTAAAAAGTGTTTACTTTCCAAACACGACCCTACTGCAGAGTAATGGTCGGGGTCGCCCGTCGTGGGGATGGCAGAGTTTGATGGTGGGTCGTGATTTCCTGCTCCCAGGTTTGCGGTGGCAGATTGGGTCTGGTTATAAGTGGACGCTCTCCAAGACCAGTGGCTGTCGGGCGAACTTCCATTACGACCTCGTCTCCGCAGAAGTGAGGTGTATCTGGGTCCCCCCCACGGTTGCTGGTCTAATCTTCCAGGGGCGATGGAATGTTCCGCTTCTCCGATATTGGTTCTCTGATGACTCGGTCAGATTGATTCAATCTATCCCGTTACCCTGGCATACGCAAGCCGATGACGCGTTTGGCACCACTCTCCGTCTGGGGTCTATACGGTATCTTCTGGATACGAAGTTGGGATGAGATCTAGACCGGATTTGTTTTCTGCAAATCTGACTCCGATGGATGCTCCAACTTGGATTTCTATTTGGTCAATGAAAATCCAGCCGAAACTACGCTTCTTCTTGTGGAAAATCCTACATCGCATTCTGCCAACTCTACATGGAATTAAAATTCGTACTGAAAAAGAAGCCATTGATCCTTTATGTCTGGTTTGTCATGGTGCCCCAGAGACGGTGGAACATTTGCTTTTTCATTGTCCGATTACTCAACGTTTTCTCCGCATGTGTTCCCTTTCTCCTCCTGACCTGGGGGACACACATATTGCGATATACTGGAAATTCATTCTATCCAATCAACCGCATCTAAAGGAGATATGGATTCTGGCTTGGTGGCGTTTGTGGAAGGGCCGAAACAGAGTGGTCTTTGACAGAGCTCAAACTCATCTAGAAACTTTATTTCGGCACTTCCATAGTCAATGGCGGGAGCATAACCTTATCTACGGCCGCCCCTCCCTTCTCCTTCTCCCACCATCCGCACCCCCCTCGCTACATGGCTCCCTCCTCACCCTACGCGTTTCAAGATCAATGTCGATGGTGTCGTTCGTCCCAACGTTGGTGGGTCCTCGGGATGGGTACTTCGTAACTCAGACGGGGTTGTCCTGCGTGCAATAGGCACTACATATCCAGGTATTGTAGATCCTTTTGTGCTCGAGTTGTTAGCTTTCCGAGATGCGTGTATTTGGTGTCTGTGGGCCGGAGTTTTGGAGGTGGACATTGAAGGAGATGCAGAACTAGTTTCTACGAAGCTGCTGGCCGGTCAGGTACTTTCCAACCCAGGAGGGGCTATTGTAGAAGAAATTTTGCAGCTGCAAAAAGGAGCTCCGTCTTGGCGCTTCATGACGGTTCGACGTTCAGGTAACAGGGCCGCCCATTACGTGGCTCGCATGGCCCTGTCAAACCTCCCATGAATCATGGAGGTAGACATGACTTCCTGGGTAGGGACTTGATTTTCCTTTATTCTTATGTTGTCTGTCTTTGCTTCTCCGCAAGGAGCTGTCTATGCCAAAAAAAAAAAAAAGATGATGCTTTTATTCCATTTAGCCGGCCGGATAGTACCTCAATCAACCTAGTACAAATGCTACAAAAATTCAACTTAAGTCTCTAATCATGATGATTACCCATTTCATTAAACGGCTCCCTAATCCCTATTCCTTAGCCTTAGTCGATTTCTTGTGTCTCCCACCCAATCATTCTTCCCGCACAAACGCCATTAACGGTAACATACAAGAACTTCTAGGGATATGGACCCCCCTGGCTAAAACACATAAAGAAAGACAAAAAAAAGGTAAAGTTGAGAAATATGGGCAGCAAAAAGCAAAAAAACCACCCATTCTACCTTCCCCTAAAGTCAATATTATCAAGAACAGGATACACAGCTTTAATTTGAAATTTTTATTTTGCTGAAACTGAAAGAGACATTGCAGCTTCAATCTCTTACAATGTTTCCATGTCAGATGAATTTTACCCCACCCTAGTACTGAAATTCAAAACCTAAATTTGGTTAATCCCCGACATAGACACATGTTACAAATGTACCAGTTCATCTAACAACTCATCCAGTATGTACCATTCCAATTCGGCCCCCACCATTTCGAAATCTTCGATTTTGCATTTCGATCCGTACATTCGATTTGAATTCAACCCTTCTACAGCATCAGCTTCAGCCATCCTGATGATTCCCTCCCACTGATTCGACGGAAGCGGATTAAGAAACACTTTCTTCGATTTCCGGTGACGAAATCCGTTGGTTTCGAATGAACTAGTAGTGATCATTTCTCCTGATGGCTCTGTTTCTGAGTCCTCTGTTTTTTTTTTTTTTTGTAATAAGAAGAAAAAGTTAGAAACTTTCGGGACTGATAGCAGAAACAGACGGATCTCTAAACGATTTCAGACTAACCTGATGCTGTCGAGACTTCGTGATCGATACTGAATTGACGGCTGGAATCAAGAACTGATACCGGACTCGCATCTTCCGACGAAGAACTGCAACATTCCGTTGCTTCTTCGTCAGCTGGAGACCTTCTTTTCTTCCTCCTCTTCGAATTCAACCTCTTGGAATCTCGTGATGTGCACTCTGGTGGAGAAATTGCGTCTCCGGAGAATCGATCTCGGACAGAGGATTCCTCCGTCAGGATTCTGGAGACCATTAGATCGATGATCTCTGCTTCCTCCTCTGTTTTCCCACATCCTCTGTTTCCTCTGTTTCCCCTGTCCCAACTCGTATCATCTAATTCTTCAAAGCTGAGAACAACGAAATCATCGTTCTCCGTCAACGAGATCGTGCTCTTAACCCGCCTATGTTTCTGATTCTTCATCTTCTTTTCATCCATTCCATCCACCCCGAACTCGAGCGAATTCATCGACCGACTTCTACAAATCGAATCGCCACAAGGTTTCTCCAAACCCATCAACCTGCGACAATTCCAGGAGGAGAAGGAGCCACATCGTCACGAACAATCGGGGTATAACCCAATTCAAGATCAGAAGTGGGATCAATGGAGCGGTGAAGCAGTAGGAGAGCAGAAGATGCGAGTGAGAAGGCCAGAGATGCAGCCGGAGCTACTGGAAGTAGACATTTTGCGATCAGTGATGAATTGAGAGAAGAAGAAGGAAGCAAAAGTCTCATAGACTATAATATAAAACAGAGGAAGTAAAGTCTGCAATATAAAACAGAGAGTAGGTGGTGAGGTGAGGGAGATGGTTATCTAATCTATGGGGTTTGATTGAGTGTATTTGTTTTTAGGTTATTCGTCGGCCGGTAAAGAAGAAAGCAGAAGTTTGGGTGGGTACGTGGCGAGTAGTTAGTTGGTGAACTGCCTGACTGAACCAAAAGAGGAAAAGCTGAAATGAAGCTTTGGAGAAGAAAGAAAAAGATGGATGAATGTTCAATGTTTGGGCGGGATTATTTGAATGCAACAGCAGATGGTGTTTCCATGGGCGTTGACAAGTCAATTATTATATTGGGGGTTCATTTGTTTGTATTCCTAAGAACAGAAGGAATCAGGAATTGCTGGATTGGTGGGCATAATATGGTGGTGTTACTTTGTTCAACAGTGCTTACAACTTGTGGCCTTGTATGGTGAATTGGTAGCTGTGACTTCAACTGTAATTCGTGGTTTACAAGGTATATCGCTTGAGCTTTCAATTTGGGCCTTATTGTGTTCATTTGCTTTTCGGAAATTGGAAGCCCAGGCCCTATGCATGCTCTTTTATTTTTGGAAATAATTACTCAAGTCCGGGGAATGTATAATGGGCTTGACCATACAGGCCTGGTATCCAATTGGGCCGAAAACGAACGTCAATTTTGGGGCTTGGCACATTTCTAAATAAGTGGCGGGAAGGTTTAGAGAGAGGTTTGGTTGGGGTGAGAGGACGAGAAATGAAACCAATATGAGCAAGAGAGAACAAACCAAATTCGCTTGCATCCATATAACGACGGTTCATGATTTGAGGCGAGCTGAACTGCTCAAATTTGATTTATTACATTTTAGATGAGCTCGAGGTCGAACTCGAGCTAAAATTTTTAAATTTGTTAAGAGGTCGGGCCTAAGGAAATTGGAATTTTGTAGCCTAATTTAAAATTTTATGTACCGTCAGTAGCCAATTGCGTAACTATGTCCAAAACTAGCACAATCTGACCCGCAGCCAGCGCGTAGTCAGCCGGCCAGCGCATTGCTGTCCAGCCACGCAGCGTGCAGAAGCTAATCAAAAGAAAGCTGTCACAAGTTTGTTTCTTCTGTCAAAATTACTTTTTTATAAACTAGGATTATATTAAGAAAGCTGTCAAATGTGTTAGTGTTTCAGAAGAAACAAACTTTTGACAGCTTTCTTTTGACTTCGCTTGCTGGCCAGTGCTGCGTTAGCTGGCCAGCTACGCGTGGCTGGACAGCAATGCGCTGGCCGGCTGGCTACGCGCTGACTGCGGGTCAGATTGTGCTAGTTTTGGACATAGTTACGCAATTGGCTACTGACGGTACATAAAATTTTAAATTAGGCTACAAAATTCCAATTCCCGAGCCTAACTCGTTAACTACACTTAAGGAGCTAAGCTAGAATCAAGGGTCCAACTTTACTCATTAACATCCCTAATCATGACGACCATGGTTATGAATGCCGGATCGGGTCGTCCGGTTCGACCGCGAGCCGGTCATCCAACCGAAAACGGCCAGCGGTTTTGTCCTCCAGAGTTCAACCGGTCAATGACCCGAGTGAACCGGAAAATCGGCCGGTTTGACCGTGATTTTCTTGGCCGGTCAAACCATTATTAATGAAACAAAAAATTAAAATGAAAAGTAGATTGGTATCCGCCAGACCGCCGCTACACCACAACCCTAATTTCAACAGTCAGCCTCAGCCGTCCTCCATTCTCCGTCCAATCGTCCGCTCTGTCGCCCAATCGTTCGCCGTCAGTCGACCTTCCGCCAATCGTCCACCGTCCGTCGTAACACGCCGTCTATGTGCCTTTGGTTCCTCCATCCAATTAAAAGCTGAAAAATTAATCAGGAAGAACAAGAAAAGAAAAGAAAATGAAGAAGAATAGAAGAAGAAGAAATAGAAATAGAAGAAGAAGAGAGGAGTGCGGCGTGAACTGTGAAGGTTAGGGAAGGAGTAGGTTTTTATTTTAATATAGATATATATACGTGGCTTATTATAATTTGGTCCTTAATCTTATGATTTATAATTACTAACCAAAGTTCGCTAAATTAATTATAATTATTTCATTATTTTGAACCTTACCCCTTACCTTAAAAATTTGACCGGTCCGGCTAACAATTATATTAATAATTAAACTTCACTCGTTCAAACGGTTCACCGTAAACCATTAAACCCTAAATCCTTAACTTACCGGCTCGACCCTCCGGTCCGGTTCTGAAAACCTAATGACGACAAACTCGACATGGAGTGCATATAATTATATATATGGTGTATGGAATCTTTGCGTTTATTTCTAAGATTTGAAGAATATAGCAATTGTAAATTTTTCAAAATATGATCACTAAAAATTTCATAAATGGTTTTTGTCACTATTAGATTTGTAAAAGTGACCAACTAACTAGTTTGGTAACCCATAAGTCCCGAATCTACTACCATGAGGACACATAAAGATATTATTAGAACCCGTTTAGATTAGAAATTAGATTTAATAAATAAGTTTTTTTTTTTTAAATTGATCTAATGAATAAGATTAAAATGGATAAAATAGTCATTTTATCTTCTTTTCCTTTTGTCTTTTTTTCTTTCTATTTTTGTACAAATTTATTGATCTAGATCTAGATCTGTGATTTCCCTGAATAGGATCTTCATCTTTTAGAAATCTTGTTCTTCTATTTGTGTTCCGAATTTGTGATTTGGTATCAAGTTGTATGTTCATTTCTGCGAATTTTAGAACTGATAAACTGGATCATGGTTTCTTTTCTACCGAATTGGTACAAAGTTATTGATTTTGTTCCATTTATGAGATTCATTACCATATCACTAGTAAAATGAGGTGATACTGAAAATTGAAAATGGAACTGCAAAATATAAAATTGGTTCCAGAAAATAATAAAAAACCTTGAACCAATGACGATGACGTCACCGGCGTAGAAAACCTAGACTATATGATAGAAATAAATCACATTGAAATAATTAATTAGAGGTTTGTCAATACGAAATAATTGTTAGTAATTAATTATAATACTAAATTATACAAAACACTAATAGTTAATTAAAAATAAAATTATCCTCATACCAACATAATTTAACCATTAAATCTCTACTAAAAATGAATGATTAAGGGATCGTTTGTGTTAAAGATTTGGGAAGAGGGGATTTCAAATACCTAGAGATTTGAAATAGCATGAAAATTGAGGTGCTCTTGTCATTTGAAAAATAGATTATTTGGTTGAGTGATTTGAGATATTCATAAAATTAAAAACTAAAAATTACATTCATATTATAAATGACCAAAATATTTTTCATTAAAATTGTAAACAGATGAATTAGTTGAGGACAACTCAATAAAATTACCTGTCTGCCATAACGGATAAAAAAGGTGTCCGTACGAAAAATTAAAGAAATTTAGCCAAGTAGAGATTAAAACTCTTAGTTCTTACGAAAAAGAGTCTATATGAAACTTTTTCTGCACTATTGAGTCGTACTACTGAATAAGCAATGTTTGTGGACACATGTTTCAAGCTATAGCCATGGCCTGCAGAAGTGATCATGTAGCTGCTACTGCTACATTCATGTTCAAGATTGTTCTGGGCGCTAAGTTTCTAATCATCTTCTTCTTCTTCCCCTGACATTTCTATTGTTTTTGCAGTAACTCACTGATTGTGAGAATGCCGTCAATTCATCATCACAGAACAGTTATGAACCAAACATTGAATGCTGCTGCACTACTTCCTCTGCTCTACACACTAATCAATCATGACCTGCTTCAATCTCAATTTATTTGGCCTGCAGTTTGAATTTTCGACTCTGAAACTGTGCTGCTCTACATCTCTCCCTTTCTCAGATTTTGCCCCACTTGGTTAATCGCATTTATGACACCCGCTAACAATTTCCCCTTTACTTACCTTCCCAGCAGCTAACTACAAGCTAAGAAAACTGAAAAACCATACATCCCCATCATCGTACAGAAAGCCAAATCCCTCCCATCATCCACAGACTGCTCTGCAAGACTGCAACCACATACAATACAAATCTTCGTACATACCCAGAGTGTAACTAACTGCTTTAATCAAATCTCATAATCTGCAGCAACCGACGGAAAACATGAATGAATAGGATCCACAGATTTCACAATGCAGAGCTTGTTCTGTGGAATTCACAGCTTAGCTCAGAGAACAAACTGTTGGAAACACATGGCTCGATCATAAATTAGAATCAAAGAAAGAAAGAAAGCTAAAACAACTTCTTTGTTTTTTTTATAAAGTAGTAATAATCATGAAAATGCAACAGGCACATAACTCCTTCAAAAAGTCAGCATTCTCTTTTTAAGACTGATTGATTCTACAATTACCTGAATTTATGTTGCGTAAAAATCAAAACTTGGTCTTTTTTTTTGGGGTTGGGGGGACAGGAAAGAAAGCAAATTAAATCCGTCATTTCTTCTGTTGATTGAGCATTAAGGAGGAGGCAGCAATCTCTTCTTAGGCAGATTTGGACTTGGAAAACTTGAAGATCTCAGGGTCAGACTGATAGAACACAACATCCCCAGCATCACTAACATAGTGATCTTCGCCGAGGCTTCTGACCAAGTTGTCAAACAAGTGGAATGGGAATGGTCCTGACTTCTTTGGCTCTCTGTAGTACTTCCCAAGCACCGACTTTGATGCCTTTGTCTGCCACCCACAAATTTATATTCATTAATATTCCTCTGAAATCACTGCAGTAATAACATAAACAATGATGATGCTTTGCTTTTGTTTACTACTGACCGCTTCTACGAGATGGTAATGAGGGATCTGAGGGAAGAGATGGTGAATCACGTGAGTGCCAATGTCGTGGTGGATGTTGTTGATAATCCCGTAATCTCTATCCACGGTTGTCAGCCCTCCACGTAGGTAGCTCCACTCTTTACCTCTGTACCACGGCAGCTTCTCTTCGTGTCCGTGGTGGTGCAGGTATGTCACCATGTCCAGCCACGCTACGAATATCTGCAAATACAAAACCGCCCCATTTCCCAAATTTTAATAAGTCTTTTTATTGTTTGAATCGCTTCATATTGATTGGATACAGCTTAATTCATCTGCGTGTACGAGGATCTGTTTTATATTAAGTCGTCAGTTCTTCACCAACTAACTGACTGATTATAGTTTACATGGCACAAAGTTATGACCTTAAACTATCCGAGAAAGCTAATTCAAACCCACAGACAGTTGAATTTGCAGATAGTAAACAAGAGAAGAGGGTATACCAGGTAAGGGACGCCATAGATCTTGAAGACAGGGAGGAGACCAAAGAGGAAGGAGGCGTAGAGGAGGATTAGGACCATGGAAACCCAAGAGATTGTAGAGATTAAGACTGATTTCCTTTCCTGTGGGGCAAACAGGTCACTGTAGGGGTTGAAATGGGACCCTTTCTTCCCTGGACTTCTCCTCCACTGTACCAATTCATTCATAGGCACACAATCAATATTCCCAAATCTAAATCCAAATCCAACATACAATATACAACGTGCAAGGATGGATAATGGAGGATTGTGTTCTTACCAAGTAGATAGGATAAGCAAACATTGGGAGAGGGATAGTGAACCTCATGAATTTGGTGCTTGTGTCCAGGGTCTTGTACACTTTCTCCGGAAGCTGCATTTTTCACCCGATTCACTCAAATGTCAGCCACTGAAACAGACAAAATGATGGCAAATAGACAAGTAAGAAAGGAAAAGAACTTGCCGGAACCCATGATTCATCCTTCTCTACATTGCCATGATTCTGGTGGTGGGTTTTGTGGCTGATTCTCCTGTTATACAGAAACAGAATGGGCCTCTCTGGTTCAGCTTAACAACTACATTACAGTTTCAACCAAAAAGAAAAAAAGATCTAACTATTATTCAACATTAATTCAGTAATCCTTAGTTCTTACCATCCATGGTAAGGTACGAGGATTGCTGAATGCAACAGATGCCCCACCACATTGTTCAGCAACCAGCTATCCGAGAAGCTCCCATGACCGCTGCACCAATCAATTCAATTCAACAATGGCGGCCATTTCCCTCAAATTTTTTAGGGTTCCAGTTACCCCCCATTTTCATCCATGAACCAATAAAACAGAACAGAAACAGAAAAAAGAGAGCTCCTTACCAGTCGTGGCCAAGGACGAAGACTGCCCAAAACATCGTCCCCTGAGCGACCCAGTAGATCGGCCAAACAGCCCAGCTGTCGAGCTTAAGAGCGGCGGCGGCGAATGCGAGAATGACGACGGCGTCCCTAACGACGTAGCTGAGTGACCTCCATGGATTCTTAACCCAGCAATGTGGAGGGATGGCGGCGCGGATGTCGGCAATCTTGAACGGAGGAACCTCGCTCGGATCGAAATCGGATTTGGAGCCATTCATAACGCCATTTCCATTGCCGGTAGGATGAGCAGCTTCCATACCCATGGAGTTTGGAGGGCTCATGTTTTTGGAATCCCTACTCTCTCCTCCTCTCTGGTCCAGAGACAAGAGTTTTTTTTTTGGGTTCAAAGGTCACTGTAGTCTGCAGGGGATTTCCAATCTCAGCCCTCCTTAAGGGAATATTATTTATAACCTAAGAAAAAAATATATCAGGTAATTCCCCATAAGAAAAGGAAATAATATAGGAGCAAAAAGTAACGGTATTAAAATCATTTCGGGTACTTTTAAATTTAGGACTTGGTTGGTAGCTACACGTATGTATAAATTGTATATACGGTTCGTATATGCTTATTTGTACGGGTAGACCGGCGGTAGGACCCATTAAGGGAAGTAAGTAGGTATTTTTAAGGAATTTGGACAAAATAATCATTTGTTGTATTGTACCAAACCATTTTTCTGAATTTGAAAAGACGTTATAATTTATAAATGTATAATGATGTTAAATAATTTAAAATTTCTATCCAAAAATAAATTATTTGAGAGAGAATAATGTGCAACTCATTTATACTCATGTATGAACAAAAATATAATATAGGAAACAAATAAATAATTAAATAGAATATTCTATAAATGAATTGAAATAGGTCGAACTGTATGCATTGTTGTATAATATCCTGGTAGAATAATTGGAAACGCCAACTGCATATGGGTCGTTTGTTTCTTGTATTTTAGAGAATTTTGGAATGATTTGAACGAAATCACTTGTTCGGAACAAGAAAATGTAAGAGATTTGGAGGTGATTTAAAATTACCCTATAACTCACAAGAGATTTTTGTATTATTTTTTTTTACCTATTGTTGAGGTGGGATGAATGTGAAAAATACCAAATTTACTTACTACAATAAAAAAAAAATGAACTAGGACTCAAAATAAGGTAGGGTCGTATTAGTCATTTCCCAAATAAGTTAATTTTTTCTTCATAAATTAAAATCTCTTTCCAATTTTTAAATCTCTACTAAGCAATAATCTATTTACAAAATAGTTTGCATATCAATAATCTAACCTATTACAAAAAAAATTAACTATTTAGAATCTCATTCGACCAAATTTTTTATTTTTTATTTGGTAGAAGAGAGGCGTCAAACGCCTTGTTCATTAAGAGAAATTAACCGAGGTTCAGAGATCCCCCATACAATCATAACGTAACAAATAACCAAGGTTACTATCAATGAGGGGAAATAAATGGGTTCCAGATGGGAACTCGCCTCCCTGCTCTGCTATAAAATCGGCCAAAAAATTCGACCAAATTTCAAAATAAAATGACATTGGAATATAAACTAGATATTTTGGCTTCTAAATTATGACTTTGGAATAAAGTTTAGAAAAGAAAACTCAAGCCAAATAGTGACCTAAAAACATGCAAAAGCATGTGAATCCAAGTGTAACGTGCACAAATTACCATTTCCTACACATAAGGAGCAAAGATATTTATTCATCCGATGCTTATTTATAGTTTAGTAATAAAAGGTTTTGGTAGCTAATGTTTGGCCAAATCTCGGATTCAACAAATGACGAATTCACTTTCAAGAGCACTGTTGTTTTACATGCTGTCATTATAGTAAAAAATTACCCATATTGCCTAAACTAAGTGTACGGTCCACAATGTGCTACGCTAGTAAATATTATAATCATATTATTACTTTTTAATAAAAGAAGAACACTTAGAGTTTTGAGAGCTTAATGGACAATCATATTCATATGGTTGTGTAGGAATGCGACAACTTAAACCCAGCAGCATTACACTAAACTAAACTCGCCGACTAACACAAAAGAGTTGTTAAAAGTTGGAGGATGATAAATTACATTATTATTTGGTATGTATATTTGGTAAAGAAAAAATAAGAGGGAAAAACGGTGGGTCCCATTATTCTATTTGGGTGAAGTCATAATTTCTGATAAAAGTAGAAATTGTCAGAATACACATTCTGGAGACAATAATAAACTTTGGGTATCTGAAATACAAAACCCCAACTTTATTAGACAGTAAATAAATAAAAATATCTCAGTATACAGAGTTTCCAATAAACACAACTGAATTAACAATCCTAATTTACTGAGAGCGGAAGCAAGAATGGTGCAAGTTGGGGAGTTTGCTTTAAGCCACGGTGCACACGCGTATGTTAAAAGCAGCGCATACAAAGTATAAAGAAAATCCCTTTTTTGTCATCCTTACCACTTGGTACGTGTAATACTAGCCACCTTCCATGTTGAAATCATTCTTTCAACAAAACAACATTGTCTCCAAAAGCTATGGTGAAATGATGAGTGGTGCCGGTAAGAAGTAATTCGTAAAGGTAGCTTGGTTGATGAAATTAGATTTTAATTTCTAGTTCTCTAAAAATTGTAGTATAATTATATGAACCAATTTCGGTGGGTCGAGAACTGGAACCCAATTCCATCAACCAAACGTCATCTTAAATTGAAGTCGGGTGGTATACCCAAATTCAACTTTAACTTGTTTGAGATTTGGATAGCTAATACTTGTACAAACTTGGGATTCTGTATTAAAAATTTATGTATAAAAGTACATGTATTTTGTTTGGGTAATATGTTCTACTTGATTAGACCTATTTGGCTAAACCTTAACCAATAATTTGATCTAGGCCCACAACAAAAACCTCTTTGGTTGGTGGCACACGATCGACTTCTCACCAACTCCAAGCGCCAACGACACTTGACACATGTTAACCTGACACGACACGTCCAGGCTTGGGTGGTGTTCGTGGGGAGACTCTCTGTACAGGGATATATCAGTGCATTTCACAGGTCGAACTGCCTACTAGAACAGAGGTGTGCATCTTATGGGAGCTGAAATCTCTAGCATTCCAAGTTGAGTGGTGTCGTATCGGGTTTGCAGTTGGCTTGGGATTATTTAGGCTATCAAAAAATCTAGCTCTAGCTCAACTCTCTTTGTTTAGCTTCGCTTCTTGAGACGGATGGCCATGAGGACCATGCTCATGGTGCTACCCTTTACCTTGCTCACGAGTTACTCTGACGTGATTGGGAAGTGTTAGACCTTGATTTTACACATCAATTGGGAGAGTAATCATGTATAGCTGACCATCTAGCTAATAAATATCATTCGTTTCATGCTGGTTTTTGTATTGAGCAGATCGATCCATCTTTTTTCTTACTAGTTATTTAATGCCAAGTCGTTGTATGTGAAGAACGTTGAAGGATGCATAGTATCTGAGTTCAAAAAAAAAAAAGTTGTTACATTCAGACCACCTTACATCTTAATTTGTGGAGTAGTGATTTGATTCTATTTACTGACAATTGTTGGTATTAGTATTCATGTGTTAGTAGCCGACAAAGGAAACCCTAATCACGATTCATTCATAATAAAATCTTCACTAATATAGTAATTTAACTATAGGGATCTAATAATCCCGATTAATAATATTGCTTATTTCGAAATAATATTGCTAAATTAAATAATAAAATTAATAACAACAGTGAATAAAATATTTATTATGTGAAAAAAACAAAAGTTGTTAGAAGAAACAAACAAACATACATAAAATGTGGTTACTCATGGCAATTAGTTATTTTTGTTAAAAACTTAATAATGTTGTTATGTAAGTTACTTGTTCTTTTAAATGAGTTTAATGTATCACTTAAGAGTTAATTAAAGTTAAAACCCAAACGTTTACTAACTCGAGTTTGTCGATGACAATGAATGAAGATATAGAACTAAAGAAATCACGCAGTCGTTTATTAGATGAAAAATTGTGTGTCGAAATGTTTCTTGAATTGTTCGAGGACAGTGTTGAATAGTACTTTTACTTTTGTGCGTAACGGAGTGAATAAAATTGTATGATGAATACACAATTAGACAATCACACGTGATGCAATTTGATTGTCTACGTGCAATGTTAGTACTATCAAGCACAAAAAACTATACAAATTATTTTAGGATAGTATGAAATTACGAACAATAGTGTTTGCCTTCGTACTAGAATAATCACGATAATTTGAGTATGTTAGACAATCAATCAGAACAAATTTTTATGAAAAATATCGAACAATACAAAGAAGAAAATAACTATGAATGAAGAAGAAATTGTACCTGAAAGAATCGAGAAGAAGGAATTCGAGGAAATTATATCCAGATTTGTTTGGTAATCTGCATCCCTGGAAATTGGGGGAAGAATGAGTTTCAATTTGAGAGGAAACTTGATAAGTGCAAAGCAAAAAAGTATCAAAATTAGAAGGAGGATGAGAAGGAGGAGAAAAGGTCATAGGTGAATATGGAAAGAGAGAAAGAAGAGTGAAAGAAGGAAGTGCACTATAAATAAGAAGGGGTAAAATACTGAATTAAGTTTTGGGTTGGGTTACAAAATGGTTATGAAATTTCAAAAATGTTATAGATTGGTCCTAAAATTTTAAATTTTGTTACCATCTAGTCCTGCACTTTCAAGCTGGCCAAGGCTTTCCTTTCTCTGGGCTACCTTTCTCTTTGGTTGAGTACCTTCCTTCTATGTAGTGAATTCAAGAATAGTGCGATGGGGTTTAGGGAAATCCTTATAGTTATAGAAGTCTAAGAGTCAGAAAGCTATCTTCACTCAACTACCCTTAAGATGTTATATTCATGCTGGGAAAGCTGTGATAGAAAAATATGATAAACAATGGATCTTACAACGCAAATTCAACCTGCTCGGAAGAATGACACTTACTTGCTTATTTGTTTACCTGGCCTGTTCTTTCATTTCGTTGGGGACACCTGTTCTATCGCTGGTTGACATAATTGGTTCATGCCTTATATAAGAAGGCCTCCGGACAAAAGCTTTTTTACCATAAGATGCTTTATTCTCCAAAGTCTTTTTAGTGTTGAGCCTCAAAGTAAGGAAGGACTTGATGGTTGTGATTTTCCTACTTAATAAATCCTTCATGTGCTTAGTCGTCGGCGGTAGCATATTCTGACCATTTTGCCAAATTACAATTGACACGTCATCAAAAATAATTTTTTGGTAAATTTTGATGATGTGTTAGTGGTGACGTGGCAAAATGACACTGACACATCATAAAATATATAATATTTTATTAAATTTTTGATGACGTGTCAGTGATAATATGAAAAAATGGCCGGAATATGCTACCGCCGACGACTACAGGACTAAATGGTGACATGATTCAAAATTTCGGGACAATTTTATAACATTTTAAAGTTTTAGTATCACTTTGTAACTCGGCCCAAAATTTCAGAATATATCAGGTATTTAAACACATAACAAATGGCTGAAGAACAATAAAAGGGGAGGGATAGTTTGAGTGGGAATGTAACCATGTAATTGTGTCTTGCCTTTATTCCACTTCTTATTCTCTTGTTGTAATAGTGTTGTTGATACTACTTACTAGACTAGATTGGTTTGATAATTGATAAAGTAGGGGATATTATTTTAATATGATAGTTGCATATATTGGTAATGTATTTTTCGTGTTAATATGATATAGTTACACACAGTGGCAATGTTTTCTAAAAGTTTTTCAATTCGTATCTCTTAATATCTTATGACAGTAAATCAATCGTGTTGCCACAATTTTAATGTTAGAATTCTAATAGAATGGTTCATTTATGTAAACTTCATAGGAGGACAGGGATCCATGCACGCTCCCTACAACTCGAGTCTCGTACGCATTCACTGGTTCATGTAACAATGACACGAGTAACCCAACCAACCCCAAAGATTCTTCACAAATATAAGCTGTTGAAGATGAATGTTGCATAGATGTCACTGATGAGGTACGCTAGATTTGGTGGTCGGTGGATGACATCATCCAGTGAGAGGTCGAGGTCCAGTTGTTGTTAGGACCCAGCGACAAAATCCCCAAAATAAAGCTTACTCAAATCGATATTCAAAATTTTGCTCTAGATTGATTATTATATTTCAGTTTGACATTGTTTTGGCCCCGAAAGTAAAGTGCAAGTGCATTGCAGTGCTAAATTTAGTCCACTTGAATGGACTTAAGTGCCTAATCAGGGGAAGGAGCCCCAGCTCCCCCTCCTTTGATACCGAGTACATGTAAAATTCATAGCTCACTCTAGGTATTCGAAGTTCGGCTTCCCACTTCTTTATTTCGATTAAATGCTCTCTCTAAAATTCAATATAATGATTATTTTAATTTCAACTTTGATTTTTTATATCCACAATAAAAATTTAAATATACTATACACCATGTTTGTTAATTATTCAATAAAGAATGATTGGATGTGCTTTAACAACCTTAGTATATTGGGGAAAGTTGTCCCTAATCAGGTGAACCTTTTGGACCCGCAAAGAAAGTCCAACCCTAGCTAGTGTCGGCTCATGCGTACTTCAATGACCTAAGGGTCGTTTGGCAAGTTGAATTGCAAGAGGGAGAATTGAATTAGTTAGAGAAATGGAGAGATTTAGTATACCGTTTGGAGGAGAAAATGTGACAAATTGTGGAGTTGGAGAATTAATATTAAAAAAAATTGAATTGTAAATCTCTAAAAATAACATAATTCCCTCCCCTCCATTGAAAAATTGAAACAAACCACAATCCCCCATGGGGTCCACTGTGAAACCCTGCACCATAAGGGGGGCCCCGGATGCCGGGCCGAGTCACAGAGCCGAGAGCCCCGGCCCTGATCCGGATGTTGGGCCTAGTCACGAAGCCAAGGGCCCCGGACACAGCCCCGGATGCAAGGCCGAGATCCCCGGTCCAACCCGGATGCAGGGCGGAGGGCCCCGGGGCATCCCCCGATGTAGGGCCGAGAGACCCGGGCCAGCCCCTGATGCCGGGCCGAGTCACGAAGCCAAGGGCCCCGGACCAGCACCGGATGTCAGGCCGAGCCACCAAGCCATTTGAATTCTCCCTTCAATTCACCTTACCAAACGATCTATTTCGACGAATTCTCCAATAAACCTCAATTCACCATGACAAACGATCCTATGTCTATGTTGTCGTTGGTGCATCCACGAATGTTTATTTTCCTCCACACCATCTTATAGTCTGTGATCTGATGGATCATGTGCTAAATAAGTGATTGAAGAATGACAAAAACACCTGAGAGATAATTAAAACTTGCCAACAATTTCTGTTGTGAGGTAAGTTGATTGAATGATGTGCATAGGTAACTAAATATGTGACATTAAAACTTGCCAACAATTTCTGTTGTGAGGTAAGTTGATTGAATGATGTGCATAGGTAACTAAATATGTGACAGCACAGCTGATCGATTCACAGATTAGATTGAGATTTCAAAGTTGGATGTCCTCTCCTTTGAATTGTATGCTTTGCTTTCACATGTGGCCAATTTCACAACACCACAAATCAATTGCGTTTTCCCAGTTGGGAGTTTCTGTTTGTTTGTTCTTCAACTTGTGGTTTATATTCAATTGGAAGTTAGATCATATCATTATTTTTTTTTTTTCTAGAGTATATAGCACCAACATTTTGATACTAATATTCGAATTTCGAAGGTCCTGTTGTATTGCTGTTGATTGAGGTTGTCAAAACCTCAAAATTTTAAGCAAAAAGTTGATTTGTCACAGTCGCAACATATCAAAATAAGTAGCGTTGGTAGTTGACATTCAAGTAAGCTGCTATCAAACAATTTAAACATCAAATTGATCTTTCAACCCATTAAATAATATTCAGAAAATGTTATGATATTAAAACCTACGAACTTTAAAAGTATATTCGTTAGCCTATACACATCTCATAACTCAGAAGGTAAGAGGGACATTGATTTAATATCTCATAATTCAGTTTTATATTTTAGAAAAACAAAAAAAAAAGGGTTTTAATGATATATATGTTGTGAATTCATAAAAATGTTATCAAAAGAGCTCATCTAATATTCATCAATTTCTTGTGCATCCTCTAATTCTTAATCTCGTTGCAAACGAGCTAATGAAATCTATGTCTACTAGAACAAATTATAAGCACGTAAACTATATCACCACCAATATGAAATTCTGTCGATGGACATTTGAGACTAATGTAAACTTTCGTCCAGGAAAATTTCAGAATAATGTGAACTAGGCAAGTTAACTAATCATATGATAATTGACGAAATTCTAGATATTAGTAAACATCAATTGGTTCAGAGAATTTTCGATTTAGAACACACAAGTCACAGCACAAGGACAAAGTCAATGACGGTAGAATTTGAACTTGGAACGTCCTAATCTAAATCCCATGTTCCTACTTCTTACCATTAGTTCAGCCGTGTTGGTTAGAAAAGAAAACCCAGGTTGATAAATGAACTGATACACACAATCCATTGAGGCTTTAATCTACAAATCAGCACACCTCATCACAAAAATTTTAACACATAAAAGGCTTCATGAATGGATACAAGAAGCAAAAATGAACACTATACACAAGAAATTCTAATGATGCAAGATACAAGATACAAGATACAATGTTAGTATAAGAACTGGCAAAAGGTTTGCAGTAAAAACTAACCTCAGATGCCAATCTCTGTCATCTTTGGGATGGAACTTGGGCGGATAGAGTCCCGCTAACACCAGACAACTGTTTCAGATTCGTGAGAGCATCCTGAGCGTACCTTTTCGTGTTCCCATTCCCATGCTTTAACGCCTCAACCAAAGCTCCAACGAGTGACTGGTTCAGCGAGTGCCTATGGCTGCAACCTTCTGCTCTCAAGAACTTATCGACCATCCAGATCGTCTTCTCTTGTAGCTCCCCCGGTCGAAGTTTCATGAACAGATCGATCACAGCATCGACCACCCGGAACTGTTCAAACTCGTTCATGGCTCTCTTGGTAATGTCGGATGAATCAGCTGGTACCAGGGTTGACAGTGCCTCCACACCTGCAATTTGAACGTTGGTATTGTCGTCTGCAAGAAGATCGATCAGCGGCTTGATGCAATCGTTACTTAGGAGACACAGCTGCGAGCCATCATCGCAGGAGATGCTGTTGTGTAGCGAGCAAGTGGAAGGTTTGGGAGGGACCCTGCCGCAGATGAAGATGATGGGAACACAAAATCCTTGAGGAGGTGGTGGTTCTGGGTTTTGAGTAGCTGATAACTTTCCAGCTTCTGATAAGTTTCTCAGTCCGAGAGCAGCTAGCTGTTTGAGTCTCGGCTTAGAAGGGAAACTGAGCTCTTCCCGGAGAAGGGTCATGAGACGAAGCTCTCTCACCAGGCTAAGAACAGCTTGATCATTGAGGTGTTTGGTGAAGTGGAGTAGTATTCCTAGAAGCCCCTCTGTCATGCTTGATGATGATGACGATGTTCGAGATGATTTTCCATTGGCGTTGCGATTCCGGGTTTTGAGGGTGGAGACTATCCATCTGACAAAATTAGCATCAAGCAGTGTACTCATTTCATCGCCTGAGTAGGGAAGGTTAGCTAATATGCAGGCAGCATCGGATCTCTCTGTATCTGTAGATTGGTCATCCAATAGTTTGTCTTTCAGCAATGAATTCTTGTTACAAGTTTGTAGCTCATAGAGTAAGGCTTGGGCGAACCTTTCTGAGAGCAATCTTGTTAGCCTAAAAGCATTGATTCGATGTCCAACTTCCGGGTGCTCAAGATAACTGATAACTGTTTTAATGCCATCACTACTCTTAATTCTACTAGCTACTGATTCTGCACAATCAGAAACCAAAAAAATCTGAGATCAGGTCTGATACACAAGTGCAATATTCAGGATATAAAAACAGTAAAATGTAAAAGAAATCTGGCCTCATACCTGCAGCTCTGGGAGATGATGCTATTCCATACAGGATCTGGAGTATGGAAGCTTGAGCTTGGGACGAGGCAACAGATAGAAGCTGTAGGAGACTTGAGACAATCGATGCAGACTGCATCGTATGACCGCTCTTGTCCACAGCTGTCAACTCCCAGTGCCCTGGATTCGATACTATATTTGCAATTGCTGATGTAGCTAATTCCACGAGTTCCGATGACACAGTCTCATTTTCCAAAATTATATCGGTCAGCACAGGGAGTGCATTAGCATCAACAAGGATAGTTGCATTGTCATCCAAACTCGATAGGTTACACAAGGCTTTCAGGCTAGATATCCGTGCTTCAGGTTTGGAAAGCAACTCAACAAGTATCACGGCACTTGTCCTGGCAATTTCTTCTTTACTGCTGTTTGTTAAGGTCATTCTTCCCAGAATAGATGCCATCTCTATTTTTTCGTCATCAGAACCTGTAGAAATAAGAAGGTTAAAGCAGGAAATTTTAGTTGGCAAGCTTCTGAACTGGACCAACAACAGTAAGAACTAAGAAAACTCCAGGTGGGTCCAGCAGAGGATTGGCTTAACCATAATCCATTCCATTGTACAAAGAGATCAACGGGATTGTTGAGTTTATCTCCCTAGTTACCATTTCTTGAAAGAATTTAATGCTCACACATAATCAAACGAAAAGAACAATCATAAGTATATACCTTCACAAAGACGAGCAAGCAAGGGCTTGAATCTGCCAGCTGCGGCCAATGCCTGAATATTCTCTTCCATGCTTTCCATCCTCTTTAACAACTCATCTGCAAGATTTGACAAAGCAGGGTTCTCCAGATTGCCTGCCATACTAGAAAGAAGAACTAGTGCTCCTTTTTCTGATGTAATTTTGATGCAATAATCTTCATCATTACTGAACTCCAACAGTAACTTCACAGCAAATTCCCTCTCTTTGTCCGAGCTTCCAACAAGACTATGTACAGCTAATCTAGTTACACCCTCTTCCAGCATTATTTTCTGCAAATAGTTAAACGCACTCCAATCAGATAAGAGAATACTGATAATGACAGAGCGTAGATTAGCTGCAATTACACTAAAAAAGAAAACAGTTGCATCCTATTGGTTGTACTGATTCTCACCAACGACTAGTCTCACTGACAGTGTAATCATATTTGTCGAGCTAACATTCATACACAATTTGCTTCAAAATAAGGTAATAAACCGCCAAAAACAAAGTAAGAATGACATTCCAATACCAAGCAAAAGAAACTAACCTTGCTTTCTTCATCCTTGGCCATGCTAAGCAAAGCCATGAGAGCTTTGCCCCTCAGACGACTGCCCAAATCCTTGGACGATTTTCGAAGCAAGTTAACAATAAGGACAACCAAGCCAGCATTCCTCACTTTATACCGATAGGAAGAATACTCTTCAGAGATCCTGTAAACACTGTCCAATGCACGTTCAACTGGCTCCTTAACAAAAGGCTCTTGACTGATATGCTCCACAGCAGAATTGACTCGAATCTCCACGTTCCTACTAATCCATTCATCGATAGCTCCGGCCAGCCCAAGATTTGGCTTCAGTTCCAATATCTTCAGAACCATCCCAGTGACAGGACAAGTTGGGTCACGGCCATCCTCAATGCATCGGGAAAACCAGTATAGAATGGCTTTTTTATCATAGTTCTGGGAAGATTCCAACACTACAACAGGCTCCTTCATAACTTCTTTGGTCAATGGACAAAGGAAATTCCTGAACGGCGACAAGTGAGCTTCATCTTCTGAGTCCAAATCAGATTTCAGTGCTTCCACGTCAGGATCACTCGACCAGTTATCAAGAATTTTCTCCAAGGAGATCATAATTCTCCTTTCTGCAACGGAACTTGATCGCGCCACTTCAGTTTTGAACAGCTTCACTTGCTCAGATAGCTCTTGGTGGTTACTCGCATCAATTCCTAGTGCTCTTGCTAAATCCATGACAATCGCGCTTTGCACAGCTTTGCTTGACATCCTTCCCTGTCCTTCCTTCTCTAATGTGCGACGGACTCTCTCTTCGTTTTCCGTCACCTGAACTCAGAGCGCCGTTTCTATTAGATGAACAACTAATTCACACAACAGAGGTTCAAATCGGATGAAATATGAGTTCGCGCCAGTTTGGAGACTTACTCTGAATTTCGCTTGTTTCATGTCTTGGGAGAGATCGAAGGTCTTCTTACGAAGATCGGCGACGAAATCGTCGACCAGCGAGGACTCGATCAGTTCCAGCCACGTCCCAGTCGCCACCGTCCGCTCCAGCAGTGACACGCACAGTGACTGGCAGTTGACCAGCACAAAGATCTTGCTCCGCTTCCTATACACGAAACCGTTTCCGCGGCATCGGAGAGATCTCCAGAGATTCCTCTGAGCCCGGTCTCAACGGAAGCTGGAAGCTCCTCAAGCGACGCCGTGGAACGGAGTAGCTGGTTGAAGATAAGCTGAAGACGGTGCGCATAGCCGGTGAACTGCCGAGAGTTCTCGAAGGACTCCTGGTCGGGGCTGGTGGAGCAGAGTTCAGAAAGGGAGCGGTGGATTGAGTCCAGGGCGGCCGGAAGTGGCAGCGCCGGAGTCATTTCACGGCAGAGAAGTTGGATACTGAAATCGACTTCGGAATCTGTAGGAGTCGCGTCTCAATAATCATTATGCAAGCAACTGGAGGTCACTACTCTCTACCGCTCTTCGTCTTCGTGGTGCTGAACGACGAAAAGTCAAAATCTTGACTTTCTTGTTTGCGCAGACTTAATTAATTATTATTTCTTTTCCCTTTCGAGGAAGCGTGTGAAACCGAGTTAATACGAGTTCCGGATCCAAGGACCCGCAACTGGATGTGTTCTTTAATCCTTTCTTTTATAGCATCAGAAAAAAGTAAACCCGATCCATGACCCGGTATGAACTCGGAGCTCCAAACGGAAGGCTAACATGGACTACTATTGACTCGTCCTGAAAATATATACAGTCAGCAGAAAGAAGAACTAACTGGATTCTCTGGTTGTTCTTTGCGGAAAGAGATGGATAGGGTACAGCTTATACTGTTTGGATTGCCGCTTTTCCTCTTATGCTCCGATCTTATCAATCTCTTCACTCCCCCGCCGGCTAAATCGGCTCCACATCACCACCACCATCACAAACAACCAGTGTCTCCGGCGGTTGTGGAAACCCTAGATGTACCCGTGCAGGTAAAAAACCGTACTAGCGTTGAAATTATGTCAAGGTTGAATCAGACGATTTACGTAACAGAAGTGACTATTGCAGAATCCTGGAATCGGCGGTATTGGAATCGGCGGTACTGTGAAGATTGATTTCTGCTCATCATGCTCTTACAAGTAAATGTCATTATCCTTTCTACGTCGTTCAATTGAATCTTTCCGGTTGTTAGTTATCTCTGAATGAATTGACTCGAAGATGCTTCAATTTTCTATCGTGACCTCAGTTGAATCTACTGCAATATCTGCCCAACTCTTGAGTCTTGACTAAGGAGAAATTTATAGTTGAAGAACTGGAGAAAGATAATTGACTGCCTTTGACCTGGGTCTCCTTTTGCATGCTGCTTATGGAAATGCAAGATGAGCTAACTGTTGATCATTACATAATGATAAGAACTTCATATTTCATTGCTAATAATTCAGGGGCACTGCTGTATCGATGACAAAAATGTTGGAAAATCAGTTCCCTGGAGTTGATGTGATTCTAGCAAACTATCCGGCGCCCCTGCCGAAGAGGATAGTATCTAAGTTGGTTCCTGTTCTGCAAGTTGGGGTTATTGCAGTGGTTGTGGCTGGGGAACAGATTTTTCCTATGATGGGACTAATGACTCCACCTCCATGGTATTATAAGCTGCGGGCTAATAAGTTTGGCACCATTGCATCTGCTTGGCTTATGGGCAACACGTTGCAGTCGTTCCTACAAGGCTCTGGTGCTTTCGAGGTTTACTGCAACAATGAACTGGTAAGTTTCTTGCTCGTTTTGTGCATCAGTGCTACTGGTTTGACAGCTCGAGCACAATATTTAAGCTTAATCTCTATAGGTGGGAAAAGTTAGCTTTCTGTTGATCACTATATGCCACCCGTAATCGATCAGTGTGGAAGTTAACTCTTCTCTGTTGTGCTTGTGTTCTCTACAACATTCCTCATGTACAATTTAGTGAAGATTCTCTAGCCGAAAGTTAAGAACTTCACTTAATTTGTGGTGTGTGCATTCCAAGCTTTGCAACTATTGGGATACCGCATTGTTATTCATTTGTTTGAACTCATGCATTTACAGGTCTTCTCGAAGCTGAAGGAAGGCAGGTTTCCTGGAGAGATTGAATTGAGAGAACTTGTAGGCAAAGCATTGACCAGAACTGGTGTTTCTGATGCGTGGTGATATATCAGATCAGTCATCTGTCAGTCCTCCATTTGTCGAGGAGTTAATCCGATGGTTTTCGTGACAAGGTGATCCTCAATGTACAATCTTGTAATGAGACTTCTGTGTATGTTGAGATTAAACGATTTTTGCAGAAGCACAGTCCCCCAACACATACACGAACAGGGTAACTGTACCTCATTAATACCTAATAAGGCCATAGGTCAAGCGTATATTTCTGTTTGATCATTATCTTTACAGAATCTAAAATCAGAAGGGCAAATCCATCTCTGCAGTGAAGACGATCCCCACTTGATGATTGCTCATTTTGAATTTGCTGCTATGACATTGCCTGCAGTTCTGTCACACCCCGGAGTGAAATAACAGGTTGGAAGAAACTTGGAACAAGAGGGATCTGTTCATAGTCTGCTTATATCACGACCAAATACCATAGTTGTAAGCCAGTTAACAGCGACGTAGAACCTGTTCCTCCAGCTTACAACTCGTGTAAGATACGCTGACCGCCATATGAACCAGCTCACAAAACCAGCCATGGATATCCCTTTACCCTTCTGCAAGCAAAAAGGTAAAAATGAGTGCCTGAAAATCAGCAAAGAGGACTAAAAACTGATCAGAAAGCAGAGAGAAGAAAGAAGGGTCATGACTTTGGTCTGTCTAAGATCCACAAGAGCCTTATGCCGCCCGATTGTAGCCATGCTTCCCATATGCTTGTACACAAATGGATCCCCGACATCCATGTCCGCTCCACCTTTTGCACGACCTCCGCCAGCTTTACCGATTCGATTCAGTTGAGCTGCGAGATATTTCCCTTGCCGCTCTGCAACCTGAACAAGGCATCAAATAACTGTACCCAATCTGAAAGTTATGATAGTTCAGTTTGTTTGTAGCAAGACCTGTGCCAAAGCTGGCAGGACTTGTTTGCCAGTGCTTTCGACGAACCCGCTGCAGTCACCAATTGCAAACACATCGGCATGTTGGGTACCCGTAGCCATTCATCGATCCCAATCCTGCAGTTAAGAGAATCTAACTTAGTAAGCAAAAGAGATTCTACAACTTTCAGATATCTAGAGACAGCTTACCTTCCACCTGGAGATTTTGGAAGGTCCATAGATTTCACCAGAGATGAAGGGCCAACCCCAGTAGACCAAACCAATAGTCCATAAGGAACCTCTGTTCCATTGTCAAGAACTATCCTGTCAGGTTCAACATCCTTCACTATGCCACGAACAAGTCGAACCCCTGACTGAGTACGAAATAAGAAACTGAGGAAGAGAAAACAGACAATGATCCAACAAACTGCTGCTATTTTCATCAATGTCTGACCTTGGTCAATTGCCTGGTTGCGTACTGCCTCAAACGATCGTCAAAGGACGACAATATCTCGTTTGCTTCAATCAGAGTGACACGGATGTAATCCTTGACATGTGCGTGCCTCTTGTGAACATCTTTCACAATGAAATCACTAAGCTCGCCGCTGAATTCGACCCCTGTCGGTCCACCTCCAACCACTACGCAATGCAGCAGCCTGCTCTTCTCTTGCTCTGTAGTGCCAGGGATATCAGACAGCATCAAATTCAGAAGCAGCTTCCTCCGTATCTCCTGAGCATGATGAACTTCTCTCAGGAACACGGCGTGTTCTTTCACTCCATGGATTCCAAACGTGGTGGCCTCTGCTCCCAACGCGATTACCAACTTATCATACGCTATGTTGAACTTCCATGGCTGCAACGTGTTCTGCCCATCGGTCACGCTCTCACAGTTCACCAAATGGTTCTTAGCATCTATCCCCTTGCAGCGAGACAGAAAGAAGTAGGATCCGGGTTCGCTAGCAATGGCGGGCTGGATCCGGGCCACGTGCTCCGAAACCGACCTGAACTCCAGCGTGCCTACGCAGGTCGACGCAAGCAGAGGCGTGAAGACCATGTGGTTCCTCGGTGACACGCAAACAACGTCGTAGATGCTTGTATCAATCCCCTTCATCAACCGGCACCCTGCCCATCCTGATCCCAGGACCACCACCCTCGGCTTCTCTCCCGCCCTCGTTGCCTCCAAGTCTCCGACCGCCGGCGAGGCGCCGGCGGTGAAATGCGAAGAAAGAGTGGTCAGTAGAAGAGACGGGGAGACTCCGACGGGCGGCGGTGTGGATTTGAGGGAGGTGGAGATTCGGGACAGTGTGCGGAACCAGGCCATCGTTGAAGGAAATGGATTGGAAGGTAAGATGGCCTGGCCGGAGTTTTTTCTATTATTATTAGTGAGAGCGTCTCCGTCCAACTATTTTGGGTGGCAGAGGAACTGGATCAGGTGATGAGTCAGCAAACAATTGGACTAAATTGAATCTGTAAATGATTACGTGGCGGTTTATTGGAACGTTATTTCAGTAGAATGGGGCCCACTCGGCCGGACTTGGAGTGTGTCGGAGAGTGTTTGGGATGGCTGGACGAGAAGAACTATCTTATCTTATTCTGGGTTGGGAATCTTGGGATCCATCCATGTAATTGCTAATTTACGCGCGCGTGTGTGTAATTATATTGGTCAAAGGAAATTATATTGAATATTGGTCAAAGCTGTATTGGAACTTGGAAGACAGAGAAAAAGGCGTTAACGGGGAAACTGATAACTGATAACTACTGATCATATTATTCTCAGATGGCGCCGGAGCGGAAATTAAGTGACGGTGGACGACGTCGTAGTTGATAACGGAGATTGAGCTGGAGGAGAAGGATGATCACAGGAAGGATGAAGTGGATCGTGACAGGGGTTGGGGCCAGGTGGTGCGTAATCCTCCACCACTACGCCGCCGTCGTCGTTGATCTGCTCTGTTTCGATTGAGTACACGATGATTAAATATAAAACACAATATTAATTTGTGGGAAGGTAGCATAATTATGTGATATTAGTGTTGAGTATACCGGATATTGAGACTGGGTTGCGAGCAACGGTTGCGAAGGCAGGCAGCAATATGAAGAAGAGAAGGCAGAGGGGAAACACAGAGCTTTTTCCAGGTTTCATCTCTGGATTCTGGTCAAAACTTGTAGAGAGAGGGAGGGCTGAAAGTTTGAAGTTATCCAAGTGTCCTAGTCTTTTACTCTGTGTATTAATTTATATATGCAAAAAAAGGGAGAGGGTGAAATGTAATTTAGGAAACGTAATTAAGCCAGATGTAAAGGGTGCTCAAATGTAATTTACCACGTGTATCAAGGAAACTTCCAATTATATATGGAGCCCCGGAATAGTTTGTTTTATTCTAAAGGGAAAATAGCACTTTGACCCCCTCTACTTTTCCAACTTAACAAACAGCCCCCTATACTATGAAATGATCAGTTTACCCCCTCCTACTATGTCAACCTAACAAACAGCCCCTTCCATCCAAATTTTCATCCAAAATTTCGTTAAGTGCTGACTCACCAATATGACTCATCCACAATTAATGACAATACATTGCCACATCTATTTTAACACGTGGTTAATACATCCAAATTCTAAAGGGTGGTTAATACACTTTTTTGCCCTCATACTATGCAAAGTTAATAAACATGTCCTTCTACAATTTTTTAATTGATTTAAACCCCTCTATTTTAACACTTTTAACAAATGTGTCTTTCCATTAATTTTCTCGTCTATTTTCTATCTATTATGCTGATTGTGCATGTTACATCAGACTATTTGTTCATGTAGCATATGAAGTAAACTTTAAGTTAAAAAAAACTAAAAATCTAAGATACTAGAAATAAAGGGTTAATACACATTTTTTCCCCTCATTTCGCTTATTCTTCTTTCTGTACGCACCACCTTTGCAAATTTCATAATCTCTCAACATCCATGCATACAAAATAGCTTATTGGCTAAGTCCAGTGGCAATTACTAATATGAGGACCCCTCTAATTGTCCTTATATAAGGACACTGATCTACACCATTAATTTACTTGATAGAGATCCAATGGTTAATATGAAGTGGGTATTAGGGTACATTGTTTAATTGGTAACGACTTTTTTTAAGTCTCGATTTGGTTCCACTTTTAATTAGATACCCTATTTTCACATTTTACCCATACCTAGTTCCTCATCGTTAGATTAGGATCATCATCCAACGGCTGTGAAGAGTGTCCTCATATAAGGACTCTTAATGGGGTCCTCACAATAGTAGATCCCAAGTCTAGTCAACAAATTTAACGGAAAATGGATGAAAAGGTTAACGAAATGGCACATTTGTTAGAAATGTAAAAGTAGAGGGATTTAATTCAGTTTTGAAATAGTAAAAGAGTATGTTTGTTAACTTTGTATAGTAGAGGGGCAAAAGGTATATTAACCCATTCTAAATGTCGAGGTCTATCTATTGTTATTGATTTATTGGTTAACATCAAATGTTGACCGACCTTAATTTCTTACAAAAATAATAGCGCCATGATCTAGTTCGCTCAAGTTAGTTTAATGTACATGCTCCCCTCGCAATGGGTTGACTAATTTAGAGTCTTTTTTATATTAGGATAATAGATTGGGAGGTCCCTATATTATTACGATTTTGCCGATACGTTATGCTGACTCGACCTATAAACTGTCAAATTTGACATGTTAACAAACCGAAACGATGTCTTTTTGCCTTTTGGTTGATTTTTATTGAGAAGGAAATTTTCATCTCTTATAATCACCCCGCCTCTACCACAGGCTCTCCACTATTAATTTTCCAATCGTCAAATCTCGATAATCCTTCTTGGACTTGTGATTATGTTCATTATGAGCAGATGGATTATCGAGAGACCACACTTACAAACCATTTGGTAAAATATAAGCACTAACATAGTATACTGAAATATGAACTTGCACGAGGCCTTTTATTAATAATTATTATAGAGCTTTTGTTGAACATGAAAAAATTAAATTGACCATGATTCTCAAAACCCTAAATGCATTGCCAGCGAGAGCTAGACATTTATTCAGAAGAAACAAAAGTATTAGAGAAATGAAAATATCTACCCTCCAAATTGTCACAAACATAATTTACATAGCTAGTTAGACCGGCGGTCGGAACCCCCAAAAAAGTGGAAATGAGAGCACTTGTTCACGTCAAAACTGCAAAAGCTAGCCTCTCCGGTCGCTACGATGACGACGATGCCTGCCGCCCCCGCCGTGATGGCCACGAACTCTGCTTGATGGAGGATCGTGTCCTTTGTTTGCAGAAGTTTCTCCATAGTCTGCAAGGGACACCTTTAACGACCTTCCCTCCGACAACATTGCCTCTTCTGCAAAAGATTCAGTTTTCAGTTTCTTTAGTCGTAAAGAAACAAAATTTGGTTTTCATCTACCACAAAACAAGGTTGCATGTGATTGTACACCAGTTAATTAAGGAACCAAGTTGTGGTTGGGATTTGGGATGGATTAATTAATTATTAATGCATTTAATCATCCCAATGCACCAATCATCAGAAACAGAACATGTTCCCTGATATAAAGCCACCATACTACTGTAGATCCACGATGCATCCCCCATGTGTTGTTGTTTCTGTATGTACCTGAGAAAGAAACAGAAGTGTAGCGGGCAGAACAGAGAAGAGCCAGTGCAAGCAGTAATACGCTTACGAATGTCGAAAACCGAATCAACCACGACGACGACGTCATCTTCTTCTTCTTCTGTGTAGTGTTACAGTGCAGAGATAGATAGTTACAGAGCTTGCAAATTGCTGATGGAAGAGCTGACCAGGGGATGTATCTATAGGCAAAGAATTGGGGTTGACATTTGGGGTGATGATCTATGATTGTGTAAGGTGGATGGTAGGTACCATGTTACGATCATCTGTGATCTGTCTCAGCCGTCCAGTTTTGGTGGGTCAACGATGCTATATACTACTATAAACGGTCCCTTTCTTCACCAGAAAAGTGGAATTAATTCATTCCCTGAATCTTCATTTTAATTGTTTCCTCCCTTCAGTTTTGGTACAAACTCACCAGTCACCACACAAAACAGAGTGTTCCACACAGTTGATCCAGATGAAAGACCTTATCAAGTTATAAAGGAGCTTGAACCAGTACTTGAGCGAGTGATCCTTTATCTGTTCTTCTTCTGTCACCTTTTCTTTCTAATCCGGCAACTCGGCAGAGTAATTGAGAGTGATGAAACTCAACTCAAGTATCTGAATAAAGTGTCCAGAAACTTGGCTACACCTCTACGTATCTAAGCTAAGCATCTCACTGTCCAAACGTACACCCAACTTCATAAACAAATGCAGACGTTGCAGTTTTTGACTCACAAAGAGAGTATCTTTATTCCCTTCTCCAGCAACCTTAGTTTATAGCAGATAGCATTACAGAAGAACAATGATGCTATCAGATAAGGATAACTATGAATGCATTGATATATATGAATCTCACATCACATGTGCATTTTACCCCTCTTTCAAGACGAACTAGCATCTTTTTCGGCCCGTTGGCCGATAGCCTGCTATGTGATATTTCAATTATTTGTTAAGTATAATTAGTAAATAAGGAATGATCTTATACAATGATAGATCTAAAATTATGTTTAGCAAACTATAAACCAACTAAAATTTTGAAATATCGAGACTGAAATTAAACTAAAACTCAATGGGTCAAAATAATTAACGCCTTACTTAATTGAGAACTAAAATAGTTTAAAGTAAAAATATATAAAAATATCTAGATAATTGTTTATATAGTACCAAAATAGACATAATATTTAAATTTAATATTGTGATTAATTTTAGAATATTTTATAAATAATTAAGTTCAGTTACATATTGAAATGAAATAGGTCCATTTATGAGCATTGGAAAGGAGAAAGAAAATTTACATTTATATTTTTTTTAACAAACTTTTTAAATGAGTGGTGTCTTCTAAACCAATATGACTTCAAAAAATTTGATTTACCTACAAAAGTTAGTTCGAGACAAATAAAAAAAGAAATTGGAGCTCTATCAAAATATTTGCAAACAAATAAAGTAGAAGATAAAAACCCAACAGTGTCCAAAAAAATTATTTTGGGGAATGAAACCTCATGTTGGCCCGTCAAAACTTAGAAGATAGAAATAAGGATCGTGTTTAATATATTTAGGTTTGATGAAATATGTCCAATTCAATCTTACTCAACTCGATCAATACTCTAAATTTTTAAATAGTAAATGACTTGTAACTCGCTTTACTTACCATCACACACTTGTTACCTCACTGGTCTGCTCTTACTAAGTTACAATCTTAGTTCTCCAATTTTCTCTAACTCAATAGATATATAAATTTACAAATACTTTTCTTAAATATTCATAAGTTTTTTCATTTATGCAACTCAATTTTTTTTTAATTTATACTTCATTTAAACAAATTTTTCAAATGAATGATGTCTTCCAAACAAATATAAATTAAAAAAATATTTGATTTACCAATAAAAGTAAGTTCGAGACAAATAGAAAACAAAATTGTAACTCTCTCAAAACATATGCAAACAAATTAAGTAGTGGAGACTAAAAACCCAATATTGTCCAAAAAATCATTTTGATGACTGAAATCTCAATTGGCCCGTTAAAACTAAGAAGAATATGAAAATAAAGATCATGTTACACTAATATATTTAGGTTTGATGAAATATGCTCAATTCAACCTGACTCAACCATATCAGTACTATGAATTAGTTAATAGTAAATGTCTTCTAATATGCTTTACTTATGTTCCCATGGGCCATGATTAATAGTATTACACACTCGTGACCTCACTGGTCATTGTTCTTATTAAGGTATAATCTTATTTCTCCAATTTTCTCTAGCTCAACATATATATTAATTGACAAATACTTATCTTAAATATTCATAATTTTTTTTAATTTATGCAACTCAATTTTTTTAATTTATACTTCTTTTAAACAAACTTTCCAAATGAATGATATATAACTTAAAAAAAAGTATAACAAAAAAATTGATTTACCAACAAAAGTAAGTTCGAGACAAATAGAAAACAAAATTGCAACTCTCTCGAAACATTTTCAAACAAATAAAGTGGAGACTAAAAAGTAAAAACCCAACATTGTCCAAAAAAATATTTTTGAGGAATGAAATCCCAATTGGCCCGTTAACACTTAGATGAATATGGAAATAAAGATCATGTGACATTAATATATTTAAGTTTGATGAAATATGCCCATTTCAACCTAACTCAATCCGATCAATACTATGAATTTGTTAATCGTAAATGACTTGTAACTTGCTTACTTACGTTCCCATGACAAATACTACCACATAGTTGTGGCCTCACTGGTCATTGCTCTTATTAAAGTACAATCTTGTTTCTCCAATTTTCTCTAGTTGAAAATATATATTAATTGACAAATACTTCTCTAAAATGTTCATAAATTTTTATATTTATGCAACTTTTAATTAAAACTTTTCTTAAACAAACTTTTTGAATGAGTGATGTCTTCTAAACCAATACGACTTTAAAAATTGTAACACAATATTTGATTTACCAACAAAAGTAAGTTCAAGAGAAGAAGAAAAAATGATATTGCAACTCTCTCAAAATATTTGCAAACAAATAAAGTCGAGACTAAAAAATCCAATACTGCCAAAAAATTTAATTTTGAGGAATGAAACCTCAATTGGCCCGTTAAAACTTGGAAATAAAAATAATTTTATATGAATATATTTAGGGATGATGAATATGCCCAAATCAAACTAACTCAACTCGATTAATATTCTGAATTTGTTAATAGTAAATGACTTGTAACATGTTTTACTTACGATCTCATGACTCATACTATTACACACTTTTGACTTCACAAACTATTGCTCTTATTAAGGTACAACCTTATTTCTCTAACTCAATTGATATATTACCTGAAAATATATTTCTTTAATATACATAATTTTTTTTATTTATGCAAATCGATTCTTGACCAAATTAATCGATAACTTATTTAGCTTGAATGTCTGTAACACATATAAATGATGTGCTTTAATTTTTAGTACATGTGACGGAGAGAAACTCACCCCCAATGAAATGAGTTTCTCCCATAACTGTGAAAGAATTTGTAGAAACGAAAAAAATGACAACAATACACCAACATAATACAATCTAAAAGAATCAATTGAATACAAAAGAAGTGTCAATAATTGAAGAATATTTTAAAAATTGAAGAATACGCAAAATTGAAAATAAAAATAAAAAGCAATTGGGAAGAATCCACTATAGTGAAACGGTTGAAAAGATTATTAAATAAAAAATAAAGCAATATTGTGATTGGTTGAAAATCTAAGAGTGCGGTGAGGTGAGCAAAAGCTTACGTGGCAACTTCTTTTTCTCCTATTTGCTTATATATATGTTTAGATGTAGTAGCATACTGTCTGTGCTCTATGATATCATTGATGACATTATCCAATGTGGTCAACTGTAAATACCAGATCAGCAGTCCTGATAAAAAAGAGAGCCAATACTCTCTGTTTCTAACCATTACAATCTAGTTCGGTTCGAAAAAAGCACGAGAAGCGTTTACATCTGCAAGTGGCTTCACTGGTTCAGCAGTTCATACACATAAAAGCATCATTTGCATCAGTTTGACAATTGTTGCCTGCTGCAAGTACACACAAAGCTTGCTAGCAATTCTGCAACGAGTACTATCTTATCACAGAGAAACTCGAAAATCAGTTCATGTCATTGCATAGGTATCAAACGATGATCATATCATAACTGGTGTTAAACAAAGGTAAATTTACTTCTCTGATATTCATAAATCGTTAGGTTCTGGAGCGGAGGAGCAGAAATGAGAGCATAACCAATACATGATGTGACCACAACACTACATAGATCACTAATAAATGGTGCAATATCGACACCATCACCGAGACTAGTATCAGCTGTTACATCGTGAACAAAAACGCAACTGGAACAGACATATTGTCTATATGCTAGATGAATCATCATCGTTTCTTAAAACCATATTTCTTTCGTTCGTAGAACAAATCTGTCTTCGCACTGCCTAAATTGACAATCTTTGGACAGCCATCTCGATCTTTCTCCTGCTGGGTGCACTCCTTGCAGTAGTACGCATCAGATATACCGACTCCTCCGCATATAACACAGCGACCCTGGAAGGAACCATAATTGCACTCGTCGCAGACACGCACCAGCGTACAAGGACGGACATAGGAGTCGCAGATCACGCATTTACCATCACACTTCTCGCAGAGTCGTCCAATGGCAATGCCTGGTTGCTTTCGGCACATGATCAAATCAGGATGATGCTTCGCCATGGCTGATTATCGTTGTTGATTATGCTTAGAATACTCCTAGCTGCAAAAGGAAAAGCCAAGCCTCTCAATTACTGTCAAATACATTCTTTCTCAAGGTGCCACATAGATGAGATTTTTCACATCTAAATGCACAAAATCATAAAAAAGATAGCAACAAACTAAACAACTTATATCAAACACGAGAAAGGCTAAGCATTAGACTTAAAAAGTAATGGCTCTTGATCATTTGCATATCAAAAGGTGTACAAGGAGTGTTGCAGGGACTGACTTCAAACTACCCAACTGATTTTGAACAAAAACACGAGGAAGGATCCGAAGTTTCAGTGGTCTAATGCCTTATAAACATGTCATGATGTAACCCGAACTATCGTGCCTCAGATCCTTTCTTCCTCCTTTAAAACAGATCACAACAATTCATAGAGATCACTTCTACTTCCAGAGCCAAAGAGCTACAGAAGGACTTAAGGTACCATATATACAGTCAAAAGGAAATGGGATACTGAGGAGGGAAGATAACAAACCCTAAATCGGCGATTACTGACCAAAAACCCAAGAAAAAACCTCCACTAACAGCACATCGAATCAGATGGCAATCAAATCGAGGAAAACGAACAAGACAAAAGGAATGAAGAAGAGAAACACTAACCGGTGACTGCTCGAACGGAAAGTTCAGTACGGCAATGAAGGAAAACAAACGCGCTCTTGCTTCTCCTCTCTTCGTTCTCCTTTGCCGGCAGCTGCGAAATATGCAGAGAGGATGCCGGAATCGTATTATGACAGAGAAATTACTGATGGGCTTCACGCAACTAGATACTAGAAGAATCCAGACACCCAATCCAAAAAAGCCCAACCGACATAGGGAAATTGGGCCTGGGCCTTTACTGAACTGGCCGCCGGCATCCGATTTCATTTCCCCGGTTCTCTGCCGCCGCTGAATTTTTATTAATAAATTGTCAACTTCGATAGCTTTAAAAATACTTTGACATTTATACTTAATTAAACATCGTGATAATTTCTATCTGTCCTCCGTATGAGAGGTTTTCTCTCGCTTTGAGAGTTGTGTCCTAGTTAGGGTTTTTTGATGTTTTTCTGTTTCTCGGCGCCACCGCCGCGTGTCAAAGCTTGGAAGTATGGAGGCTGACCTACAACATCTTACGATTACTGATGAGGATGAGGGGGGTGAGGAGATTGCGATACTTGCTGAGTTAGATGACGAGGAGGAGTTTGAGCTTTGTATCGTCGGGATGTTCATGACGAACAAAGCAATAAACTTCAATGCTATGCAAAATAAATTGGCTAGCATCTGGCGGCCAGCAAGAGGTGTCACGGTGGAGGAGCTGGGTAACAAGCTGATCTTATTCCAGTTCTGTCACGAGATAGATATGCGCTGGGTGATTGATAATGGACCGTGGTCCTTTGATAATGCTCTCTTGGCGATGCATGAGATGAAGAAGGGGGAGAGACCGGAGACGGTGCCATTGAATCTCGCAGAGTTTTGGATACAGGTGCATCAACTGCCGGCGAAGTATTGTACGGAGGTGGTTGGAAGGGTTTTAGGGAATTATGTTGGAAAGTACATAGGTTTTGATGAAAAACTCTTGTATACATGGGAAACACTCTATATGCGTATACGGGTTAGAATGGACATCACTGTGCCTCTAAAGAAGACGCGGAAGGTGAGGAAGCCGGGTGGGGAGTGGTTGGAAGGAAAATTCAGATACGAAAGGTTGCCCACGTTCTGTTATATCTGTGGGTGCATCGGTCATATTGAGAGGCATTGTGCGGTGAAGTTTCGGGAGACCGGGTCGGACATCGTGTATGGGTGGGATGCTACACTGAGGGCTGAGTTGAGACGTAATATGTCGTTTGGAGGGGAATCTTGGCTGGTACCTAAAGGTGGAGGAGCTGGAAGGAGTGATGCCGAGGTGAGGAGTCGGGGAAGAGAGGCGTTACGGCAGATTGATAATGGTACAGAGAAACTCAATAAGGAACACCCAGCGAATGTTGCATCAATGATGGGTAGCTTGGGGGTCCATGTATACTACAGTGATGACCAGGTGGGGAAAGAAAATAACATAGAGGATGAAATGGAGGGCATCGAGATCCCAGATGATAGGAAGAGGAGGCGAGGGAGTAAGGAGGATATGGGAACAGGTGGTAGTGGAGAGAGGATACTTGGAAACAAAAACGAGGGCAAAGGCTAAAAAAACTCGGTGCAAGCAGGCCTGGAGTCCAGGACCTGCCCAGCGCAATGATCGTCATGAGTTGGAACTGCCGGGGACTAGGTCAACCTCGTGCAGTTCGAGTTTTAGGTGAGCTTGTTAAAGCTCATCGACCGGGGATTGTGGTTCTTTTGGAAACTTTGGTGAATAAACAACGTATGGAGGAGGTTCGAGTGAAGTTAAATTTTGACGGATGTTTGGCGGTAGATGCGGTGGGGCGGAGCGGTGGGATTGCTATACTTTGGAAGGATATGACGCATGTTAAAGTCATAAACTTCTGCCAGAACTTTATTAATGTGGAAGTAAAGGAGAAAGAGAGTGAAGAGTTCGTGTTGACGGGGTACTATGGGTACCCGGAAAGGACGAGAAGGCGTGCGGCTTGGGAGATGTTGAAAACTATTGCCGCTACAGTTCAGGATAGGTGGTGCTGTATAGGAGATTATAATGATTTGCTCGATAGTTCGGAAAAGAGGGGCCTTCGGGATCACCCAAACTCTTTGATCGAGGGTTTTCGGCAAGCTGTTGAGGATTGTGGACTCGTGGACGTTAGCTTGGAGGGGTATCCATATACATGGTGTCGATCGAAAGGAAGTCCGAGCTGCATCGAGGAGAGGTTGGATAGAGCTATGGTTAATGCAAGCTGGAGAAGTTGTTTCCCATATTCAGAGTTGCGGAATTTGTCAGCACCTATATCGGATCACTCTCCGATTCTGTTAAATACGACTACAAGTATTGTGGTGAGGAGAGAGAGGAGATTCCGGTTTGAAAATCAGTGGTTGTTGGAAAAGGATGTGGGGCAGATGGTTGAGGCGGGTTGGCGGGGAAGTATTGGAGGTACAATTTTCGAGAAGTCTCATAACTGTGCCACAACTCTTGACACGTGGGGACGACAGCTGAGTGATAAATTCAATCCAGGAAGGCGGCGGTGAGTAAAAGGATTGAAGAATTACGAGCAGCAAATTCTAGTCAAGAAGCAGAGGAGTGGAAAGAATGTAAGGAGGAGCTGCTTGTTTTATTGGAACAGGAGGAGCTGTTTTGGAAGCAACGAGCGAAACAGTACTGGTTGCAGGATGGAGACAAGAACACTAAATATTTTCATGCCGTTGCAAATGGAAGGCGTAAAAGGAAGTATCTAAAAAAGATCAGAGACGCCGTAGGGAATTGGAAGGAGGAGCCGTGGGACGTTGCATGTGTGGTGCGCGATTACTTTAATCAATTATTTAGGCGCGATAATGTTACACAGGTGGAGGCGTGGCAGGATGTAGTCTGCATGGTGAATAATCGGGTATCGCATGAAGATAATGCGCGACTTCTAGATCCGCTGACCGATAAAGAGATAAGGGAGGCAGTTTTTTCGATGAATCCGGATAAAGCACCGGGTCCGGATGGGTTCAACCCTGGTTTTTATCAGAAGTTCTGGTCGGTGGTTGGGCGGGATGTGGTGACGAGTTGTCAAAAGTGGTTTGCGGAGGGAGTGATCCCGAGCCATGTGAAAGAAACGAACATAGTGCTCTTACCCAAAGTTGATCAGCCGGAGTCTATGCAGGACTGGCGACCGATATCCTTATGTAGTGTACTTTATCGGATTCTTGCCAAGGTTTTGGCCAATCGTCTTCGTAAGCTCATGCCAGGTATGATCTCGGAAGAGCAATCGGCTTTTGTGCATGGCCGCTCTATTATTGATAATGTGATGGTGGCTTTTGAGGTCTTACATAGTATGAAGATGCGGCGCCGACAGAAGCAGGGGGAGATGGCGATTAAAATTGATATTTCTAAGGCGTATGACCGAGTTGATTGGAGATACCTGGAAGAAATTATGTGGAAGTTGGGGTTCGATGAAAGGTGGATTAGATTGATGATGATGTGCGTCACATCTGTGGAGTACAAGGTGACGGTAAATAATGAGGTGGTTGGTCCAATCGTGCCGGAGAGAGGGTTACGACAAGGGTGTCCGCTATCGCCCTTCCTTTTCATTCTTTGTACGGAAGGTCTCTCGGCGCTCTTACGGAAAGGAAGTGTGGATGGGTGGTTGCATGGATCCCGTGTGTGTAAAGGAGCACCCTCGATCACTCACCTTCTTTTTGCCGATGACAGTTTCTTTTTTTGCAGTGCGACTATTGAGGAGGCAAGAGGAATGAGGCGGCTGCTGGAAACCTATGAAGTAGCGTCCGGGCAGTCTATTAATCGAGCTAAATCAGGCATCTTCTTTAGCCCAATACACACACAATGCTCGGGGAGGGAATTCAAGCTATCCTAGGTATCACAAATCGGCTTGATACGGGTAGATACTTAGGCCTGCCGTCCATGGTAGGAGGTGCTAAAAGGCGGATACTCAATTTCCTTAAAAACTGACTATGGACGAGACTGCAAAGTTGGAGAGATAGACCGATCTCAAAAGGTGGTAAGGAGGTGTTGGTGAAGGCTGTGGCACAATCGCTTCCACAATATTGCATGAACGTTTTCTTAATTCCTCTCACACTGATGGAGGAAATTGAGAGGATGATCAATAGTTTCTGGTGGGGCACGAAGAGGAACGGAGGAGGCGGAATAGCATGGATGAGATGGGAGAGACTGTGTACACGTAAGGAGGAAGGTGGTATGGGGTTTCGCGAGTTACGGAGTTTTAACCTTGCAATGCTCGGTAAGCAAGGGTGGAAGTTTCTTACAGATAATACGTCTTTGGCTAGCAGGGTCTACAAAGCTAAATATTTTCCCAAGGGGGATTTTTTGTCAGCTCCATTAGGAGCCAATCCTAGTTATATCTGGCGTAGTGTGTGGGAAGCTCAAGCTGTTGTTTATAGTGGGTTGCGATGGAAGGTGGGGAATGGAGCGGATATTCGGGTGTGGAGTGATCCGTGGATTCGTAGAGATGGAGACCCGTTTGTAAGATCCCCGTCGCCAATTGAGGGGTGGGAGCTATGTGTGAGTGCGCTCTTAACTCCACAACTAACCGCCTGGGATGAAGGTAGGGTGCATGCGCTGTTTCATCCCGAAGAAGCTAAGGACATTCTTAGTATGCAGCTGAGTGGAGGACGACAGGACAGACGATTGTGGAATTATACAAAAAATGGGGTTTACTCGGTTAAGTCTGCCTATCGGATGATTGTGGAGAAATTGCTATCTATGAACCACCTGCATGTAGAAGGGGAGTGGAGGCGACTATGGGGAATGAGAGTACCACCTAAGATGAAGCATGCACTATGGAGGGCAGCTAGGGGTGCTTTATCAACACGTGAAGTCTTACAACAACGTGGAATGATGGTCCCGTGGAGCTGTGGAGTGTGCGGACGCAATCCAGAAAATACATGGCACTTGTTCGTAGATTGTGACTTCGCCCGGGACTGTTGGAGGGAGAGTGGCTTTGACCAAATTGTGGGCAACTATCGCGATGCCAGTGAATCGTTCCAGGAGTGGATAGAGGCTGTGTTGAAAGGCGCGACGGAGGAAAATCTGGTGGGAATCACAGCGGTGGTTTGGGCAATCTGGCGAGAACGGAACGCCAGGGTCTGGAGGCAGCAGTCGACGTAGCTGGAGTGGTGGTGAAGGGTGCAAAGGAGGCGTTGGAGGAGTGGGTTAAAGCCCAAGAGCTGCGTCAGGTGAGGAGGAGTGGAGTGATCCCTCAAGGGTGCTTGAAATGGCATCCACCGCCATCAGGTATGAGCAAGATAAATGTTGATGCAGCTGTGTTTGCCAATGAAGGGCTGACAGGCGTTGGGATGTGTATCCGAGATAGTGGCAGAAGCTTGAAAGGCTACAAGATGATGCATCGGGCGGGGTTGGCACCAGCACGGGAGGCAGAGGCGTATGCGGTGCTTCAAGCGCCGAGATGGGTGGAAGAGTTGGATATTCAGCGTGTGGTGCTCGAATGAGATGCGAAGGAGGTGGTAGATGATATTCGAGACAGAGGTGCTGATGAGACGGAGTTCGGAGACTTGATTCATTCATGTATTTCGATTTTGGATAGGCACCCTGAGTTTTCTGTTGTTCATGTCAGGAGGAGCAGCAACGCGACTGCACACACTTTGGCTAGGCAGTCGTGTTTGTTTGCGTCACCCACTGTTGGTGTGACGCCTCCGGAGTGGCTCGATGAACCTTTGTTGAACATTTGCTTTAGCAGGCATTAATAAGAATTAGAAGATTACTTTCGAAAAAAAAAATTACTTTGACATTTGAGATATAATTAATTATATATATTACCCTAAAAAAATATTAATTATATATATTTAGTTGCTATGTCAATTCTGTACAATAACAAACAAAAGAAGTATTTCTTATAAAAAAATCCACTATGGACGTTTTCCAAGAGGATGTGACAAAATAGATTTCTCCTTCACTTAAAATATAATGAGATTTGATAATGGAATATTATTTGTAATTTTTTTGGATTCCCGTTCTTATAAGAAGTGGTATGAACATGGGTATGAAACTGACGAATGAAACTTCGTGGCTAGTGATGATGATATTAGGACATCAGACGATGAGTTCACGCTGCTATGTTCACTAGGGATGTTACTAGGAGAAGGAGGCATGTTGCATATACATGGCCTTCTCTTTTGGTGAAGAAGTCGATTAGATGGGCACATACGAGGAGGTGGTGTTTGATGATTTGTGGGAGAAGATCGTGTAGGCCCACACTTTGAGGCCCAACCCGAGGAAGGCCAGCACAAGAATGTGAACCAGGTTAATCCAAGATGAATCAGAGTCAAATTCTAAGTACCTAGGTGATGATAAGAATATGGATGGTGATGAATCCAAGTCCAACTACCGTGGTACAGAGGACTCTGACCATCAAGAGGCAATGTCTTAGATCGCGAAAAGTTGGATAACATTTATGAGTGACCATCCATGCTCCACAATATGATCCAAACTTGTACTATCAATTACTCAGAATTCAACCTTAAATAGCGTAATAGAATGCTGAATTGGCTATAAAAAATACTTAAATACAGGTAATTATTGCTGACGATATCGTAATTTGTTTGGTAATGACATATTCAGTGATCCTCTTGAATGTATTAGTGAATTAGCTTACCGGTGAAAATATGAATGCCGACTAATGCTATGGACTATATAGTGGGAATGAAAAAAAAAAAAAAAAAAGCCAAGTAGACAGTAATGCCATAGATTGTTTAAAGGGAATCAAACTTCAAGACAAGGATTGCAGTCAAATGGTTTTACCTCAAGATGACGGGAAAAGGAATCACAATGAATGGCTCGGCCTAACACGTTACAAAAAATTGGTTAACTTACCATTTCACTATTTTTTTTACGGTGCAGTTAATATTTGTTTAGTTGTCCGCACTGTGAGACCGTGATATAGTGATCATAAATTTTTCATGTTCACGGTAAAACAAGACAATTGTAATTCTTGACTCGAAAGAATTGTACTACATAAAACGAGTTTGTAATGTCCTTGACATGAATCCGTAATCTCTTCTCTCGCAACATCTGGAGATGACACTTTGATGTATCATACACAAAATCATGCTCCAAAATCTTGATGATAATCAAATTCTCTAACTTGATTAAACCTTGATCCTGCCTCCAAGATAACCATCTTGCTCCCTAAGAATGCCTCTTTGTAAGGCCTTTGAAACTGCAAGTTATGTTGACTCAACTTCTTAGTCAAAACTTTTCGTTCTAGGTCATTTGTCGTCCAAGGGAATAGCAAAATCCTAATGGCGTACGAGCACACTTGCAAGGAATGGAAGAAGCTGGAGGGACAAACAATATCCATAACCTATGCAAACCCCATGATAAACTTTTGCGAGTTTCATTGTCTCTTTCGTGACGATGATATTTGCATAAGATTAAGAGTTTTATGAACTATTTTTTCTTGAAAAATCATTTTTTTAACAATTTATTATATCTTAAACACACATGTCATCTGATTATCGCAATTAGAATACGATTCAACAACTTTTAATTCACTATTTAGTTGTATCAATTCATATGTATTAGCTAGCAACCCCTAATTCACTACACTGTCTCTTAGCTTGCTTCTTGGACATTCTCCCCCTTAGCATAAGTCGCCGTTTATTCTGTTTACAATAACAATACAATTAACCAAATATTACTGGAATATAATTTTATATTATCTATAAATCCCATTTTGTCCACCAAAAAAAGGCAAAAATCCATATACCTATTCTCCCAATAAATCCATATTCTGTTGCATGTTAAAACAAATTCATTAATCTCATTAATTATACCCATTAATTAACTTTATTATTCATTTTATTCTCTCACTAAATTCATTTAATTCTATAATTCAATTCCTCGTGTCGTCCGCTTAAACAATACCATTTCCCTCACTATTTCTCCCAACCCTAACCAAACAGCAAACAACAAACAATCCCTCTCATGGAAAAACAAAAACCTCTTCAATCCTTCTCCTAATTCCAGCATTGCCATGAATCATCCTCCAATTCCAATCACAATCTCTGCGGCGGCTCTGATTCTGCTTCTTTCCTCTTTCTCCGTCGTCGTTAACTCCGACAATGACTTCTACCCGGAGGAACGGACCGCCCTGCTTCAGATTAGGGATTCCGTCCCTTCCACGGCGAATCTCCACGCTCTCTGGACCGGACCGCCTTGTCGCGGTAATTGGAGCCGGTGGCCGGGGATCGCCTGCCACAACGGCCACGTGGTTCATTTAGTTCTTCAGGGGATTAACCTGACGGGCAATCTTCCCGCAGATTTTCTCCGGAACATAACGTTTCTGACTAAGCTCAGCTTGGTCAACAATTCAGTCTCTGGTCCGCTTCCGAATCTGACCGGTTTGGTCAGGATGGAGCAGGTATTGCTCTCGTCCAACCGATTCACCGGTTCGATCTCTCAAGACTACGCTTCTCTGCCGAACTTACAGTTCCTTGAGCTGGAACATAATTCTCTAGAGGGAAAGATCCCGGGTTTCAATCAGCTCGGGTTGACCCGGTTCAATGTGTCGTATAACCAACTCGAAGGGCCGATTCCTCAAACCGAAACTTTGGAGAGGTTTCCACAAAGCTCATTTGATCATAACTCGGATGAGCTCTGTGGTCCGCCGTTGGCGCCGTGTCCTGTTTTTCCACCGCTGCTGCCGCCGAAAGCAAGTCCGCCGGCGGGGGAAAGGAAGAGGAGGTCTACTATGTGGCTAATTGTGGTGATTGCATTGGGAGCAGCCTTTTTAGCGTTCTTGATCGTTATGCTTTGCTTGCTCCGATTCCGGAAACAGGGGAAAGGGAAGCAAACTGCTGAAGGTAAGTAAACAAAACTCTTTTCCATCGTTTGAATTGGAGTATGAATTTTGACTTGTTTGTAAATTCCAATTTAGGTTTTGTTTGCTTTCTGCAAAATTAACAGTGATTAAGACTAGTTGTGCTTCACACGTATTTACCAGAATTATTGAGAGGAAATGCTACACAATTCTTCTACTTCGAAGTGGCAGAATTCTACTTTCTTCTAATTTTTAGTTTATTTTTAGGATAATAGGCCAGGAGGTCCTGTACTAATACTATTGAAAGATAACAAACATGTCATTTTACAGTTAATTACGCCAAAAAAACCTCTACTTAGAACAACTAACAAAGAAGCTCTTCCGTTAGAAATTTGATAAACGGCGTTACGATTTTGTCGGAGGAGGTTATCCACCGTCGGCCGGGAGGAGAAGGAATATCGAGCTTTGACAATTGGAGAATAGAGGTGGAGAGATCGAGACTTTGTCGAGAGAACGGTTAAGGGGATTTCATCCCCTTCTCAGTAGAATCAACCATAGCGTGTCAAATCTTACAGCCTACGGGCTGAATCAGCATATCGTGTCAACAAAATCGTGACACCGTTTATCAAATTTCTAACGAAATGACTTCTTTGTTAGTTGTTCTAAGTAGGGGTTTATTTTGTGTAATTAATTGTAAAGAGGCATGTTTGTTATCTTTTAGTAGTACAGGGGCCTCTCGACCTATTATTCCTTTATTTTTTACGAGACGAATATTGTCGTATTTTGGCTGACCTGATAATATAGAAATGAGATGTTAATATCTTATGGTTAGATTAGAAAATGAGTTGGTACCAACCCGTAACATAGACCAATTTGATGTTGTTGACTTTATAACAGATAGTTTAATATGGAGTAAAAAATTACATGTTAATTAATGAGTATTATTTTCGTAATAGGTGTAAGCTACATAGAGTGGTCAGAAGGGAGGAAAGTATACTCACGAAGCGGAACAGATCCTGAAGGAACAGTGGAACTAGACTTCTTCGTTAAAGAAATTCCCGCTTTTGATCTAGAAGACCTACTAAGAGCCTCGGCGGAAGTTCTAGGTAAAGGCAAAAAATGGTAGCACTTACAAGGCCACCCTAGAATCAGGCTCTGTCTTTGCTGTCAAACGCCTAAGAAAAGTTAATGTCCTGCCTCAAAAGGATTCGTCCAACAAATGCAACTTCTCGGAAACCTGAAGCACCACAACCTCGCACCTGTCATCTCGTTCTACTACTCTCCCGACCAAAAGCTAATCATCTACGAGTTCGTACTCGGTGGCAACCTCCACGAATTACTACATGGTATGTTTCAATGATTCATTATTAAATTCTACATTATGGCTTTAAAAACAATTTGGGTAACATGGTAACCATTTTAATCAATCAAATTTTGATTATTTGGTTTGGTTTTTAGTATTATTCAGTTTGATTGTGTTTTTTAATCAAAATATGTTCAATAATCGCTAGAAGGAGGGCTTGAACCTCCGACCTTGTGGTTAACAGCCACACGCTCTAACCAACTGAGCTATTCCAGCTATTCAATTTAATTATAATAAAAATATTTGATTTGATTATGTTAATAATTTATTTTTGGTTCAATTTAAATAGTTTTTGGTTTGGTTTGGTTATGGGTGTGTAAAACCGTATTATCTCTACAAAATATCATACATATTTAACATCCAACCCATTTAAATTTTAGGTATAACATAAATCACTTTCAGTTGTTGACAAATTCAAATATGTATGTTTGTCTATTAAGATTAGTTGTAAAATTATGATATATAAATATTTGTTAAATTAGTCAATTTGTCAATCTCATAGTAAGTTGTTATAAGTACTATTATATGTATGATCAAACTTCGTTTGTCCACAGGTTCATATTGAGCTAACATTTTATTTTATTCATTACGTATTTTTCTAAAATGAAATATTAAATAAATTTAAATCTATAATTATATTGGCTAACCATTGAATTGGTATAATTGGTTAATATTATAATAGTTTCATAGATAATTGATTTATGGACTTATACACTAATCTAGCCAAAACCTTTCACGAATATGTCAAATCTAGTCACTACTATTTTGATGACATTTTTTATGCCAAACCTTTGGAAGTGATAAAAAAAATATAGCCAACGAGTTCTAAAAATTTGACACCGTTAATAACAGTGGTAATGGAGATAACATAACACTCATTTTACCGGTCAAACAAATGTCACGTATATATTAAAATCATATTATTTGTGGTAAAATAATTGATGTGGAACATGTAAAGTGATAATGTTTGCCACATCAAATTTGAAGTTTATATTTCCGTTAACTTGGATGAAAAAAGTAACAAAAATCACTTAATTAACTAATTTCGAATTTTAAATAATAATTTTTAAATTTGACATATTCGTAAAAAAAAGTTGGTCAGATTAGGAATTAGTCTTTGATTTATATATGATTTAGTTTGATAGTAACATGATTTCATTTGTTGTAAATAATATTCCCAAAAGGTTCATTTCTGAAATTTGAAAATTGGGTTTGTTCTGGACGAGGTTAGAAAACAGAGGAATCGGAAGAATGCCGTTGGA